>NMRB01005873.1:5661-16650 GCA_002633025.1 Notospermus geniculatus
TTTGGAGATATTCAAGATAAACTGCTGTCCATTTACTTTTGGCCATGAGTGTACATCTAATGCAGATACATGATATAATATACGGGTTTTCAAGTTGAACAACGTTTATCGGTCACACAGGTCAAAGTTCCATTTTCCAAAATGGCTACCTCACAGCGGTCTGTGAAGTCCGATCACGCTGAAATTTGCTGTACACATGAAGGCTACAAAGATACATACTTGTTCGAGTTCAGAACATTCTAGCTCCAGTAGTTAACGAGCTATGGGCCAACACCCGATTTCCAAGATAGCCACCTGGTGGCCATATTTGAAGTCCGATCGGACCAAAATCCGCTACAGACATAGAGGGTACCTAGATACATCATCACACCTAATTTGAACAATCCAGGACAAATAGCCACGAAACGTGCCACCCAATGATGAAATTTCGAACTTTGACCTCTGTGACCTTGAAAATTACGTCAAATCAAAAACCCGGGTAATATGTCGTGTATCCTCATAAGATGTACCTACGATAAAAATTTGGTGACAATCCGATCAACGGTTAAGGCGAAACTGCACTTAAAGGTTTTCGGTTCATCCCCCCTGGTGGCCAAGCCAGGAATCAGATCGGACCGAAACTTGGTGTCTGAGGTCATGTCACCTAGTGACACATATGTACAAAGTTTGGTGCCAATAGGCCCAGCGGTTACGAAACGTGCCCTGCTAACGGACGCCGACGACGNTAATGACGACGTCGGTTCTATTATATCGTCAATACATGGAGTGTGTCACTATCCCCATCTGATCTGGCAAAACTGCTGACTCCCGCCTGCACTTAATACTAACTAGTTGAGACATTTCAGTCAGATCAGATTCCACTGCATGAGTAAAGTCGTCATTCACAAGACGACAGGATGCCGTATTCCTCCGAATGGATGTAGAACCTTGCTCTCCTAAATGTTTTTAAGCTAAGCGTACATCGACTTTGTGACTGGAAGGAAGTGAACGCAACAGTCGCAATAGATAGACGTTCCGCGCACTCGGTTACGACAGGTCATTGCGGCAACAAGTGGTACAATCCAGTCTTCAATCTGTAGCGCGCACATCGGACAGGCAATGCTGCTGAATGTTACATGGAAAATGTCGATGTCTTCCGATCGGACCACTCGGGAATCATGCCATAAACATTCACGTGACCAGGTGTGCTCCACAAACGAGGCAACGGTCGGCAATATTGAGTTTTTGCAAACATGGCAAAGCCCCCGAAACGCCAACGCGAACGTCTATCCTTTTGTTCGGTGGTATCTCTTAGTGGCATCAAACAGTGGGTTTGGTATTCGCGTTGCCGTTTCGGGGGCTTTGCGAAATCTCCCTAATGGCGTTGCCGGTGCGCGTACATCGGCCTGTTTGTGCATCGGATCAGTTGCTGCTGGCTCCAGGTAGTCGCCAACTGTTGCTGGAAACGCCAATAAAATGTTGCCGGTAGTTGCTTCCAGTCGCAAGGCCGATATACGCTAGACTTTAGGGGAGCAAAGTGCTCTTCTTACGGTTCAGGACAGGGCCAATATAAATTGCTCTCCTAGAGAAAAAAGGTGAGGGTTACAAGAGCAATTAGTTGATCCCCTGGCTTTTTTTCAGCAAAAGCACTGCATATAGGCCTTCATTTCACCACATTTCACTGACGACCTACTGTATATTGGGAAATCCTTCAGTGCCAAGCACTGCGACATGTAATGAACTAAAAAATGAAATGTCCAGGGACACTGTGCTCACTTCTGTGATAAGTCTCTGTGGTAAAGTAAAACTGTGACACTCATGGTGAATCAGTACAGACAAGATAAAGCTGGACACACAAAAGTATTTTATCTGATCAGCAATAATTAATCAATGACAAAAACTAGAAGAAGTTAGTGGTACATGTTTTTGTGAGTAAACTGCTTTCCGGTGTTGACTGCAGATCAGTGTCAAAAATTCTATTTCCAAGACGGCCACCTGGCAGCCATATTTGAAGTTTGTTGGAACTGAAATCTTAGCATAAATGTAGAGGATGCTTACATAGATATATACGCCCGTATTCTGAAGGCTCACTCACACTCACACTCACACTCACACTCACACTCTACTCATACTCAAGTGAGTGTCACTCAAGTGTGGCTCAAGGGACACTCAAGTACGAGTGTGAGTTGAGCTCAATAATTTGAGGGACCACTCACACTTAATGAGTGATGCATATTTTTAGATTCACAGAGGTCACTCAACTGTCACTAAGTCAAGTGCCCCTTGAGTAATAGTTGGTCTTCAGTGTGCACACTGGTTTTGTATTGCCAGTACGAGTGTGAGTGTGACCTCAATAATTTGAGGGGCCACTCACACTTAATGAGCTTTGGTTAATCCGAAACGTCTCCGGAACTCATCGTCGGTGTACTTGTCATAGTCAAAATTATATTCTCTTTGCAAGTGACCAACATTTTGCTCCAATCTTTCAGTATTTTCCAACCTATTGAGCCACATATACGCTATTTTTGTAAATAAACGTTTATTTGAGTGAAGGCTGTGGGAGGTATACCACCCACTCAAACTTCACTCCAAAATATTGACTTGGGTGAGTGTGAGTGAGGTCTCTGAAAGGTTTAAGTGTGAGATAGATCTTTCACTCATTGAGTCTTGAGTGACACTCATTGAGTGTCAAGTGATACTCAATGAGTGTGAGTGAGCTTTCAAAATACGGGCCATAGGCAACATAAAACCATCTTAACCTTTTCTATTGATTAGATATCGGCCGAAGTTAATTTTTCAAGATGGCTGACTGGCGGGCATATTTGACGTTCATTCTAACCAAAATTTGCCATACCTTTCGAAGGTACCTAGATCCATGTTTTGGCAAGGTTACAACAACCAACTTACTCCAACTTATGAGATATGGGTCAAACGCCCGTATTCTGAAAGCTCACTCACTCTCACACTCCACTCATACTCAAGTGTGGCTCAAGGGACACTCAAGTACGAGTGTGAGTGTAACCTCAATAATTTGAGGGACCACTCACACTTAATAAGTTGTGCATATTTTTAGATTCACAGAGGTTACTCAACTGTCACTAAGTCAAGTGCCCCTTGAGTAATAGTTGTCTTCAGTGTGCACACTGGTTTTGTATTGCCAGTCAAGTACATGTACGAGTACGAGTGTGAGTGTGACCTCAATAATTTGAGGACCACTCACATTTAATGAGTGACACTTTGGTTAATCTGAAACGTCTCCACAACTCATCTTCGGTGTACTTGTCATAGTCGAAAAAATTATATTCTCTTCGCAAGTGACCAATATTTTGTTCCAATCTTACAATATTTTCCAACCTATTGAGCAATATATACGCCATTTTGGTAAATAAAAATTTACTTGAGTGAAGGCTAAGGGAGGTATACCACCCACTCAACCTTCACTCCAAAATAATGACTTGGGTGAGTGTGAGTGAGGTCTCTGAAAGGTTCAAGTCTAGCGTACAATGGAAATACCTAGTATGTCACATTTTGGTACTTTCGAGAAAAATGGGTTTATGTTTCCAGGTCCAATATCATGAGTTGGAATGACAACTTGGAAGAGTTTTGTTGTGGAAAACACTTCTAGGCCTAGGCCTAATTAATTGTTCTGAAGTACATTTCAAGATGTTTCAAAAATACATGTATGTTGTATAACAGAATTAAATGCGACTTGCTATGTTTTTCCTCTGTTTTCATGCTGACTTTGCAAAGGTAAAAACCTAGTAAGTCACAATTCTGATGCTTATTGATGTCTCGTGGGGTAATAAATGAGACAAATTGTGTATAGACAAATAGAAATTTTATTAATTTGAAAATTGAAACCATTTCGAACTTCCTAAACACTCTAACACTCTTCAGTGACTCACCTGAGGTACAGAGGAAAAACATAGCAAGTCACAGGTCCAGATCACTACACAAAGCAGGCAAGTGTGCTTTTACTAGGTTTTACTTTAGGAAGCAATGACCGAGTGGTGCACTTACTATGTCTTGCCTCTCTCATTCTGAGGCTTTGGTGGACATTTTGTAAACAAAAACTGTCTATTATGATGAAAAAATACCTACTAAATACGAATTTGGCCTTAACACATTTTTTCCAAAAATGTGACTTACTAGGTATTTCCATTGGACGTTATAAGTGTGAGGTAGATCTTTCACTCAATGAGTCTTGAGTGACACTCATTGAGAGTCAAGGGATACTCAAAGAGTGTGAGTGTGAGTGAGCTTTCAGAATACGGGCCTAAGTCCTTTTTTTTTCAAGATGGCAATAAATTCGGCTCAGGTTGAGCGAAGGAAATGCCAGCTTCTTTGTTTTAAATGAAATGGTTCATGGACCATTTGCTCACCTGGGTGAATGTACCAGAAAAACAAGTAACAAAATTATGTTGAATTGAAATGTTCAAGGGCAAAATTTCAAGGTCAACACATTCTCGCTTGGAGTAACTGATGACATATGTGTCGAAGTCCACTTTCCAAAATGACCGCTTTGTAACAATATATTTGCGGTCAAATACGACGAAAACGTGCTGTACACAGAGGGTACCTAGATACATGATCCCACAAAGTTATAATAATAACAAAAAGGCATTTATATAGCGCAGCTAATAAGTGAGAGTGTACAATACAAAGAACATAGAACTCTCGTTGAGGTCCGTAAACATGTACATGTACTGGGAGAGTGTGCAATACAAAGAACATAGAATTTTCACTGAAGTCCGTAGTGATAAATCATAACTACTCTGCAGATTTTAAGAAAGAATGAGGGAATTCAAAGCAATTGTCCAAACCCAAAACCCCAAGCAAACAGAGTTCAGCATGGCAGTTCAAACTAATGATCCATGAGAGATCCATCGCGGCCATCGCGTTGCACCAACTTCAAAAAGGGCGCTTCCTTGAGCTGCTTCAGCTTGAACTTGTTGTGCTCAGCTGGAGGCATGTTGAACCGCTGAGTTAGCAACTCACTTCTTAGTTTGCTAAGATGAGGGGGTAAATCCGTCACTACCGATAGTGCTTTTTTACCTTTAAGATTGCGCGAAGATTCTAACACACGGTCCCTGTCGCCCAATGCGCTGAAACTGACTATGATATTCTTCCTATCGGCGACTCCGCCTGGCAACCTGTGCGCAGCAGTGAACACGAACCCATCCACAACTTGACGTGCTATCTTTAGTTTGTCCACCATAAAATCACGAGCAGCCCTCTCGGTACGCGAAGACTCTTCATTTAGAGACCCTGGAATTCCTTTCAGTACCAGATTCCATTTCCGACCCCACATATCCAGTTTCGTATGGTTATCACGTAGAGTCTGAAGGCTAACGTCGATACGTTTTTCGAGAGCACATATCTTATCATCAAAATATGTTTTCATAAGTTCACAATTTTTCACCGTGTTCCCGTGGGAAGACTCAACTTTGGCCACTCGGTCCTTCAGATCAATGAATTCACGAGCGATTTCGTTTACTCATTTCGAGGTGAAGTTTTGCAAAGCACTTACTGATATCACAGAAATCGTTGCATTGGTATATCGCCTCTAAATCACCAATTTCACTACACTTCTGGGCCTTCAGATCAGACAGGGTGCGGGGCATGGTTGTTATCCAAAATTTGCAGCACTCGTTCAGGAAAAAGTCCACGGAAACACAATACAACTGCGATAGAATTCAGAATAGCCACAAGACGAGTTAAGCTATTCCGCCATCTTGAATTAGTGTCTGTTCAATGTCCGACACATCCACCAACTCATCACCTTTATTGAGTCATATGAATAAAGAGTAGCAAATGCGTTTACTTGAATTTTGCAATAGAAATGCACTAATAAAGCAATGCTGTAGAAATCTGAAGTAAAAGCATTTGCTAGTCCTTATTCATATGACCCATTGGGTCATACGAATAAAGACTAGCAAATGCTTTTACTTGGAATTTGCAGTACAAATGCACTACGGTATCCTGTACAAATCTGAAGTAAAAGCATTTGATAGATTTTATTCATATCACCAACTGTCTTTATGAACCTTTACACATTTCCTAACAGAGTCCGTTCCTTCGGTTTAAAGGTGCTGCTCAACATGAGAGTTTTCTCGCGCAAGTTGGCTCTCAACGGGCAACTCAACTGCGAATCGTTGTTCGTGTCACGTAAACCGTAAGGAAACAAATAATGCTGAATTGCTCATTGTGAGCCAACTTCTAAGAGAAAACTCTCACGCGGAGAGGCGCCTTTAGCTGTGACAAAACCCGACCTACTGACAGGTTCCAAGGTAACTATAGAACTCGCATGTTCTCCTTCACCAGCACAAAATACCTGCCCATCAATCTAACGAGACACTCGCCCACGGAGCCTTCCTGTTCCTCTTCTCCATCAGCGAGAGATCCAGGGACCTTATTCACAAAGCTCCCGTAGCAAATCCTTTGTCAGGCTGATAGTGAACAATTGGTTGTCCGCAAAAGGACAATAGTTTGCGCACTCCCGTAAGTTACGGGAGCTTCGTGAATACGGTCCCAGATCCCTTTTTACTTTCTTCTTCATCAGGTTCATTTTCCGTAGTAAACTGAAGAGCTCACCCAACAGAGTCCGTTCCCTCCTGTACGAATTTCACATATTCATATCTGGGGCCTTATTCACAAAGGTACTTACGCAGGGTCAGTTTACGCTTGCGGAAGCCTTACGTAGCGTATTGTTACGCAAATGTTACGACATACTTACACTCTATTCACAAAGCATGCGTAACACTTTCAGAACTAGTTCTTGCGGAGCAGATGCGTAACCCTAACGTGTCGTAAGCAAATTATATTACAGTGTACAACTGCGACAGCCCTTAAAGTTCGATGCCTTTGGGGGGGAGGGGCACCTGATATTACAGTGTAAAACTGCGACAGCCCTTAAAAGTTCGATGCGTTTTTTTTGGGGGGGGGGCACCTGATACATACACGTACGCGTAGGCAGGGAAATGCTCATTCGGTATTGTCTAAGGACTGAGCTCAACATCATCGTATGCATCCACTGGTTGTAGCCAGTCCCTAAACACCCATTCTCGCCTAGGATCACGCCTGTTTTCTTCCTCGAGAGTCACAAATGCCGCTGCCATGCGTGCTGAAAAACATCTGACAAACTGCGTACTGCTACGCAAGACTTATGCTTGGTCAGGAGCATCCGTAATATTACGCACTCCTTCCGCAATGGCGCAGAGTTACGGCACCTTCGTGAATCACGCGCAATTCCTTACGTACGGGTTAGTCATCCGTTACGCATGCGGAAGGCCTAAGTAGGCTTTGTGAATAAGGCCCCTGTTCAGTTTCTTCCTCAGAGAAGGAGTAGGTTCTCACAGACTTCGTGTGATCCTNAGGTAAACCCTGGGATTTTAGAGTATGTTTAGAACCATTAAGTATAAAAAGAAAACTATGCAAGTTATCAGCCATGTACACTCAACCTACATGTACATATAGTTTTTTAGTGATAAAATGAAATGGTCCATGGACCATGTGCTCACCGGGTTGGACAGTCTAATGACAGAGGGATGAGCAATCTGGGTCAAGTCATTCCCGAGTAGGACTTTGATGATTTGGGGGCCACCTGGCGGCCATATTGGATGTCCGATCGGGCCGGAATTTCACATGCACATAAAGGTCATCTGCAGGGGGCCACATAGCAAATTGGAGCACTTTGGGTCACGTCGTTCCTGAGTTACAGCACTTTGACGATTTTCGGTTTACGCCACCTGGCGGCCATATTGGATGTCCGATTGGGCCAGAACTTCTTCTTCTTCTTCCGGTACAGTTCTGCCATCAACTTGTTGATGATTAAAGAACTTTGGATGGTGTATGCAATGCGCCGGATCCAGAACAAAGGTGCTTAACAGTAAACGAACGTGAATAAAAGACTGAACTTCAAGGTGAACGAACGTATATACATTGCGAACTCGACGGCTTAAGCTGTTGTGGAGATTGCCGCAGGTGCCACTGCCGTCTTGAATGATGACGGCTCGGTGATAGTGGCGACATCCTCAGGCAGTTGGTTCCACTCGCGAATTGTGCGGGGGAAGAAGGACCACCGGTAGTAGTCCTTTTCACCATGGGGGGTCCTCTGGCCTAGGCTGTTGGTATGCCTCGAACGCCTTGTCTGTGGCTGCATGTGGTCCTGTGGATTTATTGCCGCATGGCCGTGGATGATTTTATGGAAGATGCATAACCTTAGCTGGCGACGCCTGTCTTGGAGGCTTGCCCAGCCAAGGCTGCAGAGCATATGTCCTACACTTGAACGTTTTCGGTAGCGTCCAGACACGTAGCGTGCTGCTCTCCTTTGTACCATTTCAATGCGGTTGATGCTGCCTTGGTCCGCAGGATCCCAGACTGAACAACAGTATTCCATAGTCGGCCTGACCAATGCAATGTACGCGCGCTCCTTGACACCCTTGGAGCCAATTTGGAGGTTTCGTCGTAAGAAGCCCAGCGAACGGTTGGCCTTGTTTAGCACAGCGTTCACGTGCGGCCTCCATGTTAATCTGTCGTCGATCAGCAAGCCAAGATATCTTGTTTGAGTCGTCCGTTTCAAAATGTGGCCTCTCATTGTGTACTGGTGTACAATCACCCGACTGTTCCTAGTGACTGACATCACCTCACACTTATCGGGGTGGAATAGCATGTGCCACTCCCTCTCCCAACTGCACAGGCGGTCTAGGTCTTTCTGCAAGGCATCCTCGTTGTTGGCGGTTACTGTCCTATATATTATTGTGTCATCTGCGAAAAGTCTAACCTTCGCTTCGATACCCAAGGGGAGGTCATTTATGAAGAAGAGAAACATGCATGGCCCAAGTACCGACCCTTGCGGGACGCCAGAGAGGACATCAGCTACCCCTGACATTTCTCCGTCGACAACGACGCGCTGCGACCTTGCACTCAGGAAATCTTGAATCCACTTATTGGTCTTTCCTCGGATCCCATAGCAGCGTAGTTTGTGAAGGAGGTGGTTGTGTTCCACTTTGTCAAATGCCTTGGCAAAGTCCATAACTATGACGTCTGTCTGTTGCCCCCGCACCATGTTTCTCATCAAATCATCAATGAACCCCAATAATTGCGTCTCACAAGAGCGCCTCGATCTAAAGCCATGTTGTAAGTCATATAGGAGGTTGTGGCGGGAGGCATGGGACATGATATTACTGACTACGATATGCTCAAGGATCTTACAACATATGCAGGTAAGGGACACTGGTCTATAATTTCCAGGGATGTTTCGTTCCCCTTTTTTGAAGATGGGGGTGACAAGCGCCCTCTTCCACACGGCTGGAATAACGCCGACTTCCATGGAACGTTGGAAGATCCAAGTTAGAGGGGCTGCAAGGACAGGGGCCAGTTCCTTCAAGACCCGCGGACTGATACCATCTGGTCCGGCAGCTTTATGCGGATTTAACCCTGTCAGCAATTTAAGCACCCCTGGCTCTGAGATCTGTATATCCGGCATCTGAGGGGGATCAGGTGGGTAAGAGTTGGAGGTTTCCTTGGCAAGCTGTGATAATTTCAACGGCTGGCGACGACTAAACGCCCTGGAGAACTGGGTGTTCAGGGCATTTGCTTTACTTCACATGCACATTAAGGTCATCTGCAGAGGACCACATAGCACATTGGAGCGCTTTGGGTCAAGTCGTCCCTGAGTTACAGCAGTTTGATGATTTTTGGGTTACGCCACCTGGCGGCCATATTGGATGTCCGATCAGGCCGAAATGGAGCACTTTGGGTTAAGTCGTTCCTGAGTTACAGCACTTTGATGATTTTTGGGTTACGCCACCTGGTGGCCATGTTGGAAGTCAAATCAGACCGAAATTCGACATGCATGTAAAGGTCATCTAGAGCGACGTAAGTATCAAATTTGAGCACTCTACCTCAAGTCGTTCCTGAGTAATAGCAGTTACTTGATTTTCAGGTTACGCCACCTGGCGGCCATATTGGATGTCCAATCGGGCCGAAACTTGGTATTTTTAAAGGTACCCCTCCAATGCCTGTTTATGCAAGATATGAAGTCGTTTGGTGAAATAATGACAAACTGTGGCAGGTTCGTCACTTTTGTCGAACTTTGACCTCTGTGACCTTGAAAAGTAGGTCAAATCAAAAACCCGTTATATATGTTATGTATCCTTATATATATACACCCATGATAAAAATTTCGAGAAGATCTAGTCATTAGTTCAGGAGTTATTGCACTTTTGGGCAATTCCGCGAGTAACGGACTGACATTTCAGAGAAAAAATGATGGAATATTATCCTCCACACTTTTTACAGTCATTGGAAAACCCAGCTGTTCTGTGGTTTTAGGAAGGGCTAGAGGGAGTTATTCATCCATGACCATGATAATGAAGGTGTGGTCCATTATGTCAATTTTATTGGTGAAATTTCCATCAGTAACGGACTGACCCAGAAATAGGCAAATTTAAAAAGTGATGTTTTCAGTTCCAAATTTTTCTGAAGTGGATTACATACTGAACAAATATTTATTACCAAGGTGTTTATGGATGTTGTCTCTATATTACATGACATTTCTGATTGCATATGGCTTTTTGGATCCTGCTGTCAGCTTTGAAAATGGTTTGGTAACGGACTGACTTCTAGTGGTAACGGACTGACATATCTGACAATGACTAAGAATTGATACTTGATTTTCATCAAATAACATTCCTTTCATTTCATAACATGTGCTAAAATAAGAAAAATTTTGTAACTTGCAAAACACAGCAACAGTAACAGAATTTTTTGGGACGCTGCATATGCATAAGAACGTCTGAGTCCTATTGCCAGCTTCCCATGAAAATTTCTCTAGGGCTGTACTTTGCAAGAGCAATCCCAACTCTCATGTATAGTTTGCGTGGCGTCACAGTTTATTGCTGATCCGGGATAAATTACATCGGCGAAAACCAAGTTGTGGCTGCCGTGAGTGACGCTGCATTGCTCGGGCAACATCATGGATTGTTGACTGCGATGTGCGAAGATCTA
>NMRB01005874.1:0-16642 GCA_002633025.1 Notospermus geniculatus
TCGAGATTGGCCTCTACCACACCCCCTCGCACATTCAAACTGACCTAGAACCGTAACCAGTTGACCGATTGACGTCTGGTTTGCATATTTTTTAATGCGAGACTACCCCCCCCCCTCTCAATGCGCGATTTTGCTCCGTTTGAAGAAACCTGGCTAAAATTGCGTTTTAAAGCTTCTCCCGGCACCCGGGGTCTAGACTAGCAGACTCCAAAGTGCAAATCTGACATGTTGTGACAAAATGGCCATATCTCCGGAACGGAAGCAGCTACGACGACGCGACTGGCACCAAAAGGAAGAGGAGAAAAAAGTAGCTTGACCTAGCGACAGACGCGTAGGAGCAGCGGTTATCGAGATATACACGTTTAAAGGTTGGAAACCTGAGGAAAACGTAGGCCGAACGCGACTATTTCCTGACAACTTGCATCTTCGGCTATGAATTGCTTCTCTCACAAACATTTTGGAAGAAGCAAACCTGCATGAGGTCGTGGCGCATTTAGTTGCCTCCAGAATGAGTGCCTTGTCACCAGTTTTGGTTGCGAATTGTGTGAGCTAGGCGCATTTTTGCAGAGACATCGGAAATTCATGTTACGAACACTTTTCACAGATAGTTTTAGGACCGTAAGGGTTAATTGTGGCGATTAGCCCATTGCCTAACAACATGGTATTAATTTTCCAATAGTCTTGAAAAAGTCTTTAAAAGTTCGTAGATTTTATTGGCAGGAACCTGTTTTAAGCTTTGATTTCAGCATTCATACAGGGTGTGTATGCAAGGTCTTAAAAAGTTTGGCACTTGTTTCATTTTCATGGCCTCAAAAAGTCTTCAATTTAATTATTTCTGTGGGAAGGTCTTTAATATCATATCAAGGCAGTTGTAAAAACATTTTGGCGGGAAATGCCAGGAAATCACATCCGGGGTTCTAAAATTATTTTGGGAAATTTGGATTATTTTAAATAAATACAAATTTTTCTGGGGGAGGGTCTCCAGACCCCCCCCCACCCAAGTACTCGCCTTCTTGGCCACATTGATCCTCTAGCATTTTTTCCTGGCAGAAATCCTGCCAGGGATCTACAGGGTTCTTCCCCCTGGCTCACGATTTTTTTCAAGGACTTTTCCAGTACTTTTCCATGTTGATTTCTTAAATTTCAAGGACCTTCATCACGGCTGTGTACTCACGACAGCCTAGTGTGTACAGCAGCGCCACGCGCGTCTGCCACGGAAAAGATGGAAACCATTCACAAGGCTTTCAATTTTTGTTTTTGAGTTGAGGGGATTAGGCTCAAGTAGCAGGGGTGCACCTCCTAAGCNCTTCTATTGTTGAATGACGGATTAAGGTGCATGGCTATAGAATAGAAACCAATCGCCAGAGATTAAATGTAACAATAGGATCTTTTGTCCTTAGGACACATTTTCCTACATTGTAGGGACATTCTTTTCTTTCACACCTGTACAATTTCTATACCGGTGATTCACTACATACTCAGGTATGTAGGGCCTACATGTATAATCTTTGTTCTCACTTTCCGTATCACTTTTCAGCCACCACACATAGAAGCTAATCCTGACATGCATGAATTGGCGAGTACACAAGATAGAGTGACAGATGGTAAGAGTTGGTGTAACTTTTTTCAATACTGTACACAAAATGTGACATGTTATGCAGACTCATTCATCATTTCCAGTACAATACGTGACATCATACTGTTGGGTTGCGCTCCCCTACCACCCGGCATTGCAATGGATTTTGCCCCCTGGCGTTTCGTCATGTCGACGTCGGCAACGACGGACATTGTTGAAGTTGCCTCCTGGAAACGACAGTGTATCAGAATAGAATGACCAACATATAGAGATGTAAAACTCATAGACTTGCCATCTCTTTGATTTTATTTTTCAGTGCCACCATCAGACAATGAGGTAGGCGTACAATACAAGTCAGTCTTCGTGGAACAGCTGGCACTTGCTTCATATCAATGGCGTGTAAATGCCAACTATGAAAGTGAAAGGGCAGTAGCGGTGTAGCAGTACAGAGTCCTCCTGTAAAAAGTGTCCACTTCTAACGCACGCACGCACGCACACACACACACACAGACGGACGCCTCTCAGTATACATGACTAGCTCCGCTGACCTTTGGTCAGCTGAGCTAACAATTTCTCGTCGTACTGACAAGCTGGAATTCGTTCTCAACCATATGCTTAAATTGACAGGGTCTATCTTGTCAACTGACAATTTTTCAACTTGTCATCCTCGGATAAAGACATCTTATCATTGAAACAAATACATCTTGTATCTTATCATTGAAACAAATACATCTTGTCATTCAGGCTAAACAAAAATTAAAAATTATGCGCCAACGGACTTTTATACGGTAGTTACAAGTACTAACAACAGGTACATATGACAGAAAAGCCCTACCTAATTTCAGAGCCTACGACAGGATTCGAACCTACGACCTATGAGCCATACAATTTGCTAGACATAACCACTAAACCCACGCGGCTAATGAGGCAACGATGGTGATAGCATTCTTAGAGTCTGAAATTGAGTGATCAATGTGAGGGAAGCGCATGCGCAATAACGTCCTGCCACCTGCAACTTATCGCCATAACTAGAGATCTTGTCAACTGGACAAACTGAACTCGTCACAGAGATGTGCGACTCGCCATGACAAGTAAATCCTGTCATGAATGACGTAACCCGGCCGTCAGACTGACTGAAGCTTCTCGTCAATATTCAGAGACAAGTTGCGGTGACAAGAATTTTTTAAGAGTGCAAAGTGAAGTTTATACAGAGAGAGTCTATGATTAGTAGACGCATGCATAGGCTGAAAAAAGAGTTTTATAAACTAGAAATTGACTTTTGAGTCAATTTGAAGACCGCCCTTGAAAATTCACTGATGAATTTTGTAAATATGTGTTAGGGCAATGTAGTCACTGATGATATTGGGACTGAACATGCGTCATTTACAGTGTAGGTTTAGATGCACACGGCTTTACAGTGCGATTGCGTGTTTCGCGGCAGCCAAGAGCAGGGGGGTTATTGTTTCCAAAGTTACTAAATTTCACAATTGGTAAACTAAAGTCGGGTCGACCGTTTAAATGTTATTGATTTCAGACAAATGTGCGTGTTATTTTCCCCGAAATACGGATAGGCCTACATCACGGCACCGGGCCAAATTCATTTCGATCGCTGATTGGCCAGAGGACCTGGGCCGGCCGGTTGCACGAAACTCACGACAGCGCTATCTTGGTGTTTGCGCTATCTTCATGTTAGATGACGTAAAAATCCATTGTTCTTTTACATTTAACATCAAGTTAGCGCTAACGCCAAGATAGCGCTGTCGTGAGTTTCGTGCAACCGGACCCTGAAACGTGTGTAGTGTGCGTGGCGTCACAGTTGATCCCATCCTCCAAGCAGGGTCGAACACGCTCCGGATTTCCCAAAACGCATGCGTGTGTATCCCAGAATCCTTCGCGTGTATCTTACCCTGCCAGAATTGGCTTCCATCTTGTTTTTTTCAGCTGATTTCAGCTGGCTAGGCCGCTGCTTTGAACGTACAAATTTTACTCCCAAAAGTTAATTTATCGACTAAAGATTGTTGGTTTTCGTCCCTTTTACGAACAGCCAATAAATGTGACAGTAGTATAGTTATTTGTCAGGAACTATTTCTTCTATGTGCGATGATCACGCCGTCAGTGTAGTCAGGTTTGTTCACAGCAACCATCATGGCGGACGCCGGTGACGAAATTTAAAAATACGACTTAAAATGCGTTCCCCAGAACCTGTGGAAAGGGATACCATCACATCATGATTCGTGTGCGATCAGAGATGATGAAAAGTTCCCATCTGTACACTCTTTTAATTTAAAATTACAACCTGGCCCATATTCTGAGACAGTTTCAGAAAGGACTTGCTCAACAGAGTGTCTCGGCAACAGCCGCCATTTTGACCACGGCCTGGAAAGTAGGACGCTCGTCACCATGGTCACTCTGATCAGACGCCTACGTACCGTTCGATTACTGCCCTTGGGTCTATGACGTCATCAATATGGAAGTCACTTCTGGCAGTGATACTTATCGGAAGAATGGAGATAGGTGGCGCTGTGGGGAGTTCGAGTTGATCCGAGGTGAGATGACGTCAGCGAAAACCCCGCTGCCGCGAGTGACGCTGCAGCGTCATGCTCGACGTCGTGGTGACGCTGCGTTCTTAAGCCCGACGTCATGGGTTGTTGGCAAAGGTAAATGCGTTAGGACAACAAACTTCGGCCTGACTTTACAATACCTCACCATTAAATATAGTTCCTTACGCGATGATTTATTTGGTGTGATTCGGTTGTCACTCGGGAATTTTCGGCAAAACCCTTCCTTGATTTCGGGTTTTTCCGTCAGCGTACTTTCAATGGCATTTGGTTGACAGGTCGACAGTTATAAAATCACTACGTCGTCACTCATAATGGCGTCAGGCTGTCGACCTGTCGACTGTAAATACGTACTTTACATGTACTTCAATGGCATTCGGTCGACTGGTCGACATGTCGACAGGTTGACTGGTTGACAGGTTGACAGGTCGACTGGTCGCATGTAAAGTATTACAGTAGAAAAATGAACAAGTCGGAAAATGACGTCAAGATTTTATGTAACATTATTGCAGTTTTAAACAAAGCACAACTTGGACAATACAGGACACTATACAAGTCCTGATTTTCGCCTATCTGGAATGAAGTGAATGCGCCTCGCTCCTCTTCAGTTAATGAGTTCTTATTCAAGTTCGTGATTTGAATCCACATCTCTGTCGTTTTGCCGTTCCTCAAGCCAGATATCGTACTTAAAAGTCCAGGTTCCCTTATTGTCTTTTAACACGATACTACATGCAGTATGTACTTCATCGTCATAAGATTAAATAAAGAAGTGAAACGGAATTAACATGCATCTTCACTGTTCAGTTGCTTAATCAACCTGTTGACCTATAGGCCTAAACCTAGTATCGACCTGTCAACCTGTCGACCAATCAACCTGTCCACCTTTCAACCTGCCTACCTATCCAGCAGTCAACCTGTCGACCAGTCGACCTGTCAACCTGTCAACCAGTCAACCTGTCCACCTTTCAACCTGCCCACCTATCGAGCAGTCAACCTGTCGACCAGTCAACCTGTCGACCAGTCAACCTGTCGACCAGTCAACCTGTCGACCAGTCAACCTGTCGACCAGTCAACCTGTCGACCAGTCAACCTGTCGACCAGTCAACCTGTCGACCAGTCAACCTGTCGACCAGTCAACCTGTCGACCAGTCAACCTGTCGACCAGTCAACCTGTCGACCAGTCAACCTGTCGACCAGTCAACCTGTCGACCAGTCAACCTGTCGACCAGTCAACCTGTCGACCAGTCAACCTGTCGACCAGTCAACCTGTCGACCAGTCAACCTGTCGACCAGTCAACCTGTCGACCAGTCAACCTGTCGACCAGTCAACCTGTCGACCAGTCAACCTGTCGACCAGTCAACCTACCTGTCCACCTTTCAATCTGCCCACCTATCACTCAATCATCGTTTCATATGTTAATGTGCATTAACATAAAGAAGTGCACGCGGATTGATATCGTTCGTCGGCCTAATGGGGAGGTATTGTAAAGTTGCTCCCAAACTTCATCTAATTTAACAGTTCATTGTTGGCGGATGACCTCCAAAATCAATAGGGTTCCGTGTAACATCAAAAATAGATAAGCGAGCGATCTATTTTTGGTAACATGCATATCTACAATTCGCGATACGTGGCGTATTTTTTGAGGTATCCTGCTGAAACCACAGATTGGACGGAGAGAGAGAGAAATCCAGTGAAACCAATGAAGACCGCCACCTTCTGAGGTGCCCGGGTGAGGTGGTGGCGGTCTTAATTATAGATTGTGAAATTTATAATGAGTAAAAGTATGGAATGAAGATAATAAGATAATAGATTAGGTTTTGACTGAAGGAGTTGAGGAGAAACAAGGGCCCAAGGAAACAAGGAAACAAGGTGAGCTTCTCGGTAAGTTTAACATTTTTTCATGGTGTGTCGTCCGTCGTCGCTAACAGTGGTGGCACGTTTCTAAACCGCTTGGGTTACAAACTTGTAATTTGGTGTACAGGTACCCTATGGTAAAAACTATCTCTGGACGAAACTTAGCGCTGCTGCTTGTACACTCTGGCCTGTAGGGGGGCGCTTTGTGAAAACCTTCTTTCGGCCGTAATCTCCTGAACGCTGTCAGCTAGAACCACGAAACTTTTATGGTGGATTCCTCTGATGAGATTTCATCACATAAATCCCGGGTTTTTGATTTGACCTACTTTTCAAGGTCACAGAGGTCAAAGTTCAAAATTCACTGTTTGGTGGCACATTTCATTGCTATTTGACATAGAGCGTTGTGATTTGGTGTGAAGATATATCTAGGCACCCTGCACGAATGCACCAAATTTCAACCCGATCGGACTTCAAATGGTCGCCAGGAAGCCATCTTGAAAAATGGACTTTGACCAAAATTTTATAACTAGGAGTAGGTAGGATGTTTTAACGTTGTCAAAATATGTATCTAGGTACCATATAAATATATGTATATGGTAAATTTCAGTCAGATTCGATGTCAAATATGGCCGCCAGGGAGCCATCTTGAAAAATGGACTTCGACCCACACCTCATAAATAGTGGTAGCTAGGATGCTTTAACAGTGCCTAAATATGTGTCTTGATACCGTCTACTTATATGCCAAATTTCGGTTCGATTGGACTTCAACATGGCTGCCAGGCGGCCATCTTGAATGAAATGGCCAGGGCCATTGTGCTCACCTCTGTGATAAGTCTCTGTGGTTAAGTGTGAAACTGTGACTCTCATGGTCAATGTTGAAGGATCAGTACAGATAAGATAAAGCTTGAACACACCAAAAAGTGTTTTTTTTAATCTGATCAGTATTATCAGTCAGTGACATAAACTCAGGTGATGGCACCCAGAAGGAGTACAATTTCTGAATACAATGAATACAAGTGGTATTTGTGAACAAACTGCTTTCCTGTCTAGGTCACTGATGTCAAAAATTCTATTTTTCAAGATGGCCACCTGGTGGCCACACGTGACGTTCGTTGGGACTGAAATTTTAGGAATGTACAGGATACTTCCATAGATATTAAGACAACATTGAAACATCGTAACATTTACTACCGGTGAGATATGGCCAAAGTCCATTTTTCAAGCTGGCCGCCTGGCAGCCATGTTGAAGTCCAATCGAACCGAAATTTGGCATATAAGTAGACGGTACCAAGACACATATTTAGGCACGGTTAAAGCATCCTAGCTACCGCTATTTATGAGGTGTGGGTCGAAGTCCATTTTTCAAGATGGCTCCCTGGCGGCCATATTTGACGTCAAATCTGACTGAAATTTACCATATATTTAGATGGTACCTAGAAACATATTTTGACAAGGTTAAAACATCCTACCTACTCCTATTTATAAAATGTGGGTCAAAGTCCATTTTTAGCTCACCTGTGAGCTATAGTCGTCACGCGCCGTCGTCCGTCGTCGTCCGTCGTCGTCGTCGGCGTCCGTTAGCAGGGCACGTTTCGTAACCGCTATGCCTATTGGCACCAAACTTTGTACATATGTGTCACTAGGTGACATGACCTCAGACACCAAGTTTCGGTCCGATCTGATTCCTGGCTTGGCCACCAGGGGGGATTAACCGAAAACCTTTAAAGTGCAGTTTCCCCTTAACCGTTGATCGGATCGTCACCAAATTTTTATTGTAGGTACATCTTATGAGGATACACGACATATCCCCCGGGTTTTTGATTTGACGTAATTTTCAAGGTCACAGAGGTCAAAGTTCGAAAGGTCATGGGGGTATAAGATCAAATTCCCCATTTGGGATCCCTGTCAAGTTATATTTCTGAAACTTGGAGGGATGAATGAAGGGCAATAGACATTATTTTTGATAACATAAATGACTAATTAGCTCTTTTGTTTTAGTATGATTTTCTTCATTAGGTTTTGTCCGCGCAGGCAAGTGGTCAACATATGGCCTTTTCATAGAAAAACCTGGAATATACACAAAATCCAACCCACTCTACAAGCCCATGATAAAAAAACAATTCTGTTCCAAGATATCATTGTCAAAAATGACCAGAAAGTCAAAATGAAAATGTCTTAAGCGACCCTCTGAGCCAAGATAAAAATAGGCCTGGGGAATTATGCCTAAAACCACAACCCAGACCAAATGAATAGGGTCTAGTCCATTATTCTTGAGGGTGGACACGTCAAATAATAAGTTAGTTATTGCACTTTTTGTCCATTTCAATGCCGTGGAGCCATCTAGTGACTATTCAATGAACTACAGACCACACAGAGACAGAGGTCGGGTCAGTCAGTACAGTGACCATGGTAACAGGTAGACCTATGCCTGTACAGTCAGTTCATGCAGTGTTCACTGGTTGTGTGACTATCATTAGGCCTAGGCTATGCTGATATGGTGTACTAAATGTGGTGTGTCAGGGGGATCTGATGATGTTGCATTTGTTTGGACATGACAAACTTGCTTGGGCAGGTAGGTCTTGGTATTTTGACACGTTCTTGGTCTAGGCCTAGGCCTTGGTCATACAACCATGATAAGTCAAAGACTTTGATTTCTTTAATGGTGGGCCCAGTCTACCTAGGCCTAGGCCCTTCCCCAATATTTTGATGGCAATGCAAATGCCTTAGAGGCCTAGTAGGCCTAGGCCAACAAGGGCCTAGCCTTGCCCTGTTAGTGTTAGGCCTAGCTGGACAAAATAGGCCTAGGCCTAGGCGTACACTTGAACACGCAGTTGTCATCTGTTCTTCTGGGACATTCACCCACAGGTGAGCACATGGTCCATGGACCATTTCATTGATTACTGGCCTCATTCTCTCCCGCCCCAACGCCATCTGTCAAGGCCAGTGGAACCAGGCTACTCGTCCACTAGTCCTCCCTTGGAACAAATCTCATAACATCGTTTTCCTTTCTTCAGATGGGTGACCTTTTCGAATACGAACCATTACGATAGTAAAACCAACAAATTTCCTGTAAGGGTATTGCAAGATTTGCTGAATTTGTTGTACATGACGTCAATACCTATGTATCACATCAGCCCCAATGATATTCAACGCTTGTTTGTCGTGTGCGGCACGGCATGTGAATATTTGCATACCACCTCAGCCCCAAAACCAACGATATCCAACATCAGTTTATTTCGTACATCCGTGTGAATACTTACTTGCACAGCACATTGGCCAGTACACCAACAGCCCCTGCCTACAACCTGAGACCTGCATAAAAAAGCTTCTGTACACGCTGTGGGTCATAAGTGGACTAGGGTTAACATCCATCCCTATGGTTAAATCATGTGAAATCATGCTAAAAAGATATGAAACTACCAGTAGTCAACTATGAGACCAGCAAGTCCTGGAAGTTTGGTAAATAAGATTGAGGTTTTACACGGCGAGTGAATAAAACTTGCACAATCACCAGTCATGAACAACAAAATCCCCCCACATCAGCTGAACACCATCAAGTGATGCATGAACTGATGGTCCACAGCCGTTTTCGTGTTGGGTCGTGGGTTCATGTTGGTGTTAGGTCTGCCTCTGGAATCAAACTGACTGCAATAAGCTTGACACATCAGTCATTTTCCATTTCTAGGGGCATATAATCATTGAGGCACCACCCACTCCCCCTCCACAAGCAGGTTTGTTTTTGTTGAATTCCTTGAATCCTATCTGAGAGGGGAATTATTGGAAGGGATTCAGCATAATCTTTCTCTATCCTCCAAAAGTCCACACAGAGTATGACATGATTCTGATTGACATTGGCCCGTATTCTAAAACCCTCCTTTAAATAGGCCTAAAGTAGACCTTTATAGAGGCTTCCTTTACTCAGGCGTTCCTTTACTAAAGGCTCCTTTAACAAATGGTATTCAAGAACCACACTTTGGTCCATATTTTAGAATGCTCCTCAAGGTAAAGGAGTTACTCAAGGCTGTTGTTCTCAACAGGAGATTCTCCTGTTGTTCTCAACAGGAGAACAATAGCCTTGAGCAACTCCTTTACACTGAGGAGCATTCTAAAATACGGACCTTTAACTACTCTTATGTTAAGGTCGTCCTTTACCACAAAGTTAGATACAGACCAACCATACGTTTAAAGACCTCCTTAAGGCAAAATAAAGCATTTCCTGTAAAGCCCAGGTCACATTGTGGCGACTTAGATGGGCGAATCCTCGCGAACTAGAATGAAATGGTCCATGGACCATGTACATACTTCTCTCTGTCATTACACTATTATGTCCAAAGGGGTGAGCACATGGTCCATGGACCATTTCATTCAAGATGGCTTCCTGGCGGCCATATATATTTGAAATCCGATCGGGTTGAAATTTGGTGCATTCGTGCAGGGTGCCTAGATATATCTTCACACCAAATCACAACACTCTATGTCAAATAGCCATGAAATGTGCCACCAAACAGTGAATTTTGAACTTTGACCTCTGTGACCTTGAAAAGTAGGTCAAATGAAAAACCCGGGATTTATTTGATGAAGTCTCATCAGAGGAACCCACCATAAAAGATTCGTGGTTCTAGCTAACAGCGTTCAGGAGATACGGCCGAAAGAAGGTTTTCACAAAGCGCCCCCTACAGGCCAGAGTGTACAAGCAGCACCGCTAAGTTTCGGTCCAGAGATAGTTTTTACCATAGGGTACCTATACACCAAATTTCAAGTTTGTAACCCAAGCGGTTTAGAAACGTGCCACCCCTGTTAACGACGACGGACGACGGACAACACACCATGAGAGAAGCTCACCTCACAGAGGTGAGCTAAAAATATTGACTTTGGCCATTTCTCATCGGCAGTAAATGTTACGATGTTTCAATGTTGTCTAAATATCTATGCACGTATCCTGTACATTCCTGCTGAAATTTCAGTCCCAACGAACGTCACGTGTGGCCACCAGGTGGCCATCTTGAAAAATAGAATTTTTGACATCAGGTGACCAAGACAGGAAAGCAGTTTGTTCACAAATACCACTTGTTTTAATTGTATTCAGAAATTGTACTCCTTCTGGGTGCCATCACCTGAGTTTATGGCCCGTATGCACAGACATCACTCAACCTCGTCTGAGGTCGTCTGTGCATACGGGCCTATGTCATTGACTGATAATAGTTAATACTGATCAGATCATAAAAATACTTCTTGGTGTGTTCAGCTTTATCTTATGTGTACTGATCCTTCAACATTCACCATGAGAGTCATAGGCCCGTATGCACAGACGTTCCTCCACTCACACTCATTGAGGAATTCCTCATCCTCAATGAGGTTGACCTTATACTCATTGAGGAATAGGTTCACCTCACTGAGTGCGAGGTCAACCTCACCACTTTTCCATTTCACAGTCGTTCCTCAGCCTCAAGTAAGTGTCCCTCTCTGAGGAAAGCCTGAGGAAGGCCTACACCTGCCTTGAGTGTTCCTCACAAGGTACAAACATGGCCTTCAGGTGGTTGGACCGACTTGACAATCTTCGGATTTTGCAGAACATTAGACCCAGGAGAGTAATTCCATCTCACGATTTTGATTACACTGTATATGATGATGAAGAATTCCGTCAAAGATACCGTTTAACGTTCCTCCACTCACACTCATTGAGGAACTCCTCATCCTCAATGAGGTTGACCTTTGCCAGGCCTTGGTACAGGTTTCCAGCCAATGGACAATAGTTCATGCACTCCTGTAAGTTATGAGAGCTTCGTGAACAAGGTCGCAGTAGATTACACAATGCCATTTACAACTTATGCGTCAATAGTACAATGAAGGCTGACCTCAATCAAGTGTGACTTGAGGAAGGTCTGTGAATGGCAAATTGCAAGTGAGAGTGCAAGGTTGACCTCAGACTTAGTAAGGATGAGGTCGACCTTAAACTCTCCCTCGAGCTATCCTTGAGCATCCCTCGCTGGAGTTTGAGTGGAGGATGAGGTTGAGTGATGTCTGTGCATACGGGCCATAGTTTCACACTTAACCATGGAGACTTGTCACAGAGGTGAGCACAATGGCCCTGGCCATTTCATTGGGTGCTGGAACTGATTACAAAGTGAAGTTTATACAGAGAGAGTCTGTGATTAGTAGACGCATGAATAGACTGAAAAAAGAGTTTGATAAATTATAGATTGTGAAATTTATAATGAGTAAAAGTATGGAATGAAGATAATAAGAGGCAAAGAAACTGCCACCTACACACTCCAATAGCCAGAGTATGGCATCAGAAAAAGATGAACAGATGGAAGGAAAAGTGGGCTAAAAAAGGCTAGGTGAGCGGCCACTGCAACTCATCGGCCAAAGAAAAGAATAGGGAATGTGCAATAGGAGAACTAGGCATAAAACCAGAATTAGAAGCCACATCCCTTATAAAAATTTCTGAATGGTTTTGACCGGTATACCAGTTGATACCAGTCGATACCAGTCAAAACCATTCAAAACCAATCAAGTGGTAAATGTACCAGTCAGTCTGTCTCATAATACACCCCAAATACCAGTCAGTTAGTAGGGTACCAGTCAAATACCACTCAAATTACCGGTCGGTTTACCAGTCATTTACCGGTGAAAGTTTTTTTTATAAGGGATGATTCTAAATATGGGAAAATACGTAGGTACGACTACGAAGGGGAAAAAGGGGACGAAAACCCACCAAACTTTGTGGGCCTGATACCAAAGCTGGTAAAAGGGAGCCATGGTGTTATCAAAAACTCAGCATCTGGTGTTGAGACCTGAGGGGGTGGTGCTTTTAAGGGTCCACATCCACCGCAACTCTGATCTGAGGAGGGTCGTCTCATCCGGACATGTCCCCAGTATTGAATTTGAATTTGAATTTGAATTTGATAACTTTATTGAGCACCATAAATATATACATACAGTTATAAAACGATACATTAAACAAGTGCCCAAAAGGGATTACCCAAGGGGTCAGGTGACCCATAAAAGGGATCCCAAAATGAGAGATTAAAAAGGAACACACAGCGGAAATAAAACAATGTACGATATCAACTAAAAATTTGAAACGAAGGCAATAAAACAATGAAGTGAACTAAAAATAACAATAAAACAATGAAGTGAACTAAAAGTAACAATAAAACATATGTTATTAAACTGGTCTACAAGTAGGACACCTGCAACGCCCAACCCATGTGCACGCGTTGTTTGGGTCGAAGCGCTCCGTCAGCAACATGGCATAGTGATCACTGACAGAGCGCCTAAAAGTGTATGGACTCGCCGCACAACGCGCGCCCATCGGCAGGGCGTTCCAGAGTGCCCCAACACGGTTAAAATACGACCGGTAAAAAGTTTCCGTTCTGCAGAAACTGCCGTGGATTACAAGAGGGTCTCCTCTCCTATCTCTAAATTCTAGGAACTTGGAAGTGTCGAGGTCAATAGCACCAATAAAACATTTGTGTAAGAATGACAAGTCGAGCATCTCCCTTCTAAAGGAAATAGGTAACATATTGAGTATTAACAATCTATCTCTATAATCAAGTTGGTCGCCCAACATATGCCTAGTGGCTCTTCTCTGAACACGCTCGATTTTAATTAAGTTTTCCTTTGTTATATGGTCCCACGACACAGTGGCATACTCAAGGTTTGACCTCACCAAAGAATCAAAGAGTGGACGCATCAACCTAGGATTCCGGTTCCTGTCGAACACACGTCTCACAGCAGCCCAGGTCTGGTTAGCTTTTTTCACAATTGCATTAACATGTGATGAAAACGTGAAGTCATTACCTACAAAGAGGCTGTGAATATATTTCTGAAAAACGGTTGCCGGGGCAAGAAGTGGAAATCAGACGCAGTTCTGCATGCTCACCTGTAACAGACAACAAGAGAACTATCCTTTTGTTAGCTCAGCTGACCAAAGGTCAGCGGAGCCACAGCGAAACATATAGCATTACAGGCCTATGGAATAAGCTACGCATGCCCAGTAGATCTTGCGCATGCCCATTAGTTGGTCGGAGAAGGGCCGGCGATCAAAGGTAGAATCAATTTCTCATGTTAACCCACCTCGCGCATTGTGTTGCTAATGACAGTTGATATTACGCTCCACCCCAATCCGCTGGTTGGACGAAAGTTGGAAGACAGAGAAGGCACAAAGACCTTGTGTCACTCGTACACAATACACCGGACTGAGCCTATGAATAATGATTGATGTGGGATTGGCCAGCGTAATTTTGTCATCGCCAAAGGAGCCCGCCATTTATCCCAAAGCTCTGCAACTTATGAATGAGTAGGCGGTGAGGAATCCTGTCAAAGCATTTACTAAAATCCAGGTAAACCGCATCTACTTGGTCACCCTTGTCTAGATGTCTACCAATTTCATGTAATGATTGAACCAGCTGAGTAGAAGTTGAACGTTTAGCCCTGAAACCATGATGACACTCGTGAAGCATAGGCTCGATAACTTCGAGAATCTTACTATGAACAAGCTTTTCCATAACTTTAGAGATTCTGCAGAGCAATGACACAGGCCTATCATTTTCAGCCTTTCCTTTGTCACCCTTTTTAAATACTGGCGTTACATTTCCCAGTTTCCAAATGCTAGGGATTTCACCCATTGACAAGCTACAGTTAAAAATGAAGGCACATGAGTCGCTCAGTGAACCAGCACACTCTTTCAAAAGTTTTGGGGAAACACCGTGGGGCCCATACGCTTTGTTCACATCAAGTGTACTCAGGCATTTCCTAACATCATCGACACTGAATTCAACATTTTCCAGCCGGGGATCACGAAAGACCCTCACATCAGGCAAATCACGAACCTCATTTGAAAAAACTGACGCAAAGTGATCGTTGAACATATCTACTTTCTGGCCATTCACACAGGTTCTCACCCCATTATAGCTAACTGTCTTGGGAATTCTATCAGCACTCGTGAAGCATAGGCTCGATAACTTCGAGAATCTTACTATGAACAAGCTTTTCCATAACTTTAGAGATTGTGCAGAGCAATGACACAGGCCCATAATTTTCAGCCTTTCCTTTGTCACCCTTTTTAAATACTGGCGTTACATTTCCCAGTTTCCAAATGCTAGGGATTTCACCCATTGACAAGCTACAGTTAAAAATGAAGGCACAGGAGTCGCTCAGTGAACCAGCACACTCTTTCAAACGTTTTGGGGAAACACCGTCGGGCCCATACGCTTTGTTCACATCAAGTGTACTCAGGCATTTCCTAACATCATCAACACTGAATTCAGCATTTTCCAGCCGGGGATCACGAAAGACCCTCACATCAGGCAAATCACGAACCTCATTTGAAAAAACCGACGCAAAGTGATCGTTGAACATATCTACTTTCTGGCCATTCACACAGGTTCTCACCCCATTACAGCTAACTGTCTTGGGAATTCTATCAGCCTTTACTTTACTATGGTAAAAAGACCAGAAACGCTTTGGGTTAGACTTTGCATCCCTGCCAACTGACTCGACATAAGCACGATAACACGAGCGCGACTTGTCGCGTAACCTATTTCTCAAAGTTCTATACCTTGCCCAAGATGTATCACGTCCGTCCCTTCGCGCCTTTCGGAGCGACGTCCTAACCATATTTGACAAGTGCTTCAACTCACCAGTAACCCACCAAGGCCGATTTAAGCATTTAAGTGAGTGGACAGGACATTACTGTTTCTGATCATACCCCCACCCCATCATCTTCAACTTAGGATTTAGTCTTTTTTCCAAGTTCTGGAATGGGACAGGTAAAGTGAGAGTTTAGAGTATACAGGTAGGTGCCACTCCCCGTGTGATTCATACATAGATCGGTACACCGACACCACAAATAAGGGTTCGCAGCCATGAGACCATTGTTAACCGACATCTTCGTACACCGTATACATGTACCTCAACGTCATCGCAGCCTTCCATGTCCATGTTGGATCGCTGTCCTGCAGTCTGGATGTGCCTTGAATGGTTTCATTCAGCATCCACATGAGTTGCCGTCAACGATACCAGAGACCCACCTACCAGGCAGCGTTATCACTAATCCTCTGCCACCACAACAGCAAGCATCTGGAGTTGTTTCAGCTCATTGTTTCAACTCATTTCATTGTATGGTGTTGAAGTGATAGCGATGAAAGCAGTTTTCGGACTTGTCATCGAAAAGAATATTTTTTGCATGGAACCGCCTATCAGAGTATCAGAGTAGGCCTAACGATTCAAATACCTTGGGCCGATACCTTGGGCCGAATAGCGATTTTGTTCGTCGTAAAAAAATATTCGATGTCAATAAGTCTCTGTTGTCAGATCCGAATACATTTCAGTCTCTGTTGTCTACGGAAGCGTATTAGTGCCATCATTTTTTTCTTTTTAATTATGTTGAAGATTTGGCTTATTATCTTGAAGGTTCGACTTATTATCTTGAAGTTTCGACTTATTATCTTGAAGGTTCGACTTAGTATCTCGAACCTTCAACTTATTTTCTCAAACGTTCGTCTTATCATCTCGAACGTTCGACTTTTTTTCTCAAACCTTCAACATAAAAATTCATTTCTGATATTGGAAAATTATCTCGAAGCTTCGACTTATCATCTTGAAGGTTCGACTTATCATCTTGAAGGTTCAACTTAAAAATCTCAA
>NMRB01005875.1:2269-16639 GCA_002633025.1 Notospermus geniculatus
ACACAAGGAAATTTTCCTTATATCCATTGGATGTCCGAACTGGATATCCAATGGACATAGAAAAGACAAAAAATCCACCACGATCCTTTTCTGGATATAGAATGGATGTAGAATGGATATACATTTGATATACAATGGATATCCATTTGATGTCTCCGTTTGGGAAAATCAGTTGTCCTGAGTACTGGAGTTTATATGTTTTTTTATACATTTATATAAATTTCACATAGCGCCCTTTATATTAAATCTATGAGAAATGGATATAAATTCTATGTCAATCACTGGATATCCAAACTGTCACCCAATTTTTTTTATCCAATGGATATCCAATCTATATCCATTGGATATCCAAATCTTTGGATATCCAATGGATATAAGGAAAATTTCCTTGTATACAAACCGTGTTAAAATTGGCCCAGTAGTATTTGAAATATTCAAGGTAGTAGGTGTAGATAAACTAATGTCAATGACTGTGCATACCTCTCTCTGTCATTACACTATTATGTCCAAAGGGGTGAGCACATAGCCCATAGACCATTTCATTCTAGTTCGCAGGGATTCGCCAGGCTAAGTCGCCACAGTGTGACATGAGCTTAAGGTGTACCGATACATAAGCGAAAATCTTGGGATCATTGAAATCAATGCTGCATTAAAGATAATGTATCGCGGGTATTTTTGCGGGCCAGGAAAATCATTGTCTATTTACATTTTGTTTGTTTGTGTCCAGTCTTTCTTTGTCTTATGAATAACTTGTTGGTGGCATGCCCATCTAGAAATTCTTTTGATATCGTAAGTATTCAATCTGAGGGGTTGGCATGTCCCAAAAGTCCAAAATAACATAATGTAAACATTAGTGTTTACAAATGTAAACAATGAAGTCGTGATACATTATCTTTAATCGATGGCATTGGGAAACATCATGGTATTCTACCCTTTCCATGATGAATTTATAGACCTTTACAACAAATATGGCGGCCTACTAGTTCTCCCGCATGACGTTCTGGCTATTCATTGGGTCATATGAATAAAGACTAGTAAATGCTTTTACTTGAACTTTGCAATACAAATGCACTAGGCAACGCTGTACAAATCTGAAGTAAAAGCATTTCTAAGTCTTTATTCACAAGACCCATTGTCCAAGCATGGTAGGCCTATATCTCTACCAGACGTATTATCTATACAATTATTTTAGGCACACTTTTGTACCCATGGCCCGCTTGACCAGCTCAGCGTCCCAGCAGCACTGAATGGTAAAGTGTTTTTCACATTGAACTGGCCAAAGGTACTTAGTTGAACTCAGGAAAGTGACCAGATCACATTTACCAAGAGGTAGTGGTGTTGCACAACACTGACTTGAAAACAGAGTATAGCTCTTTCATGGTGTGAGCCAAAGCTGGTCAGCCATGACACTGCCTGCCAAGGATTTTTGATCATGCCATTACAGTTTAGTGACAAGCGGTCATCCAAGACCTTTGGCCAGTTCAATGTGAAAAACACTTTAAGCTTCTCATGTCATACGGTAAGAACTCGTCTACCCCAGCTTGTTGGAAAGGTCTTTAGCCATCGAATCCTCAACAAGCCCCTTTACTATGCTATGCTATGCTATAATAGGTTTGTATCAAAACAATACGGTGTTATCAGGAAAACAATAGTCCTTACATTTTCACTGATTGATCGATGTGCAACAAAAGGCCCTCGTGGCTGATATATATTCAACGAATGGTCTTGGTAAAAAAACGCTTCGTGCAAGTTCGATTCATCACAGCCGTTTATTATTCGAAAACAAATTGTCTTTCACACAGTCGGTTACAGCATGCTAAGGAGTGTCGTATCAAGTAATAACACGTATTTTCATAGATGTCGACAGAGGTGGTCTTCCGAGTATGTTCAGTGATCCAGAATATTACTATCAGCTGTAATAGTTTCAGGCATACAAGATTTTTACGGAAAACGAAGAGACACCTGTGTGGAAAGATGTCGGTCTAAATTGCAGGTTGCAAGTTAATTATTAGTGTCGGTGTTAGCGTTCAATGGGGAAATCAAATGTTCTGTTAGTAGCAAATACTATTGTCCGCGAGCCAACCTGCATTTCATACCGACCGTCTTCGCGCATCATTAGGCAAAAGAGGTGCCAAAAGCCGTGGTTACACTACATAAGGCCGATTTTATAAACGATGGCTAAGATAACCATCGGGTTTCATCACCCCATAGTTGACAAACTGTTTGCTAACCGAAATCAATTTTTCGATTTTATGAATCGTTGATAGCCAAACATTCTAAAAGTAAAAATGTTTACTTTGATTAATTAGCGGTTTCCAGAACAGCCGATGGTTAAACCGAGGTTTATCTTAGCTATCGTTTATAAAATCGGCCCATAGAAATCCCCGGGTTTTTGACACCCGGGTCTAGCCCGGGGTCTGAAAAATCCCTCCTGAGGCCCGGTGCCCGTCTACCCTACTCAAGTTTTGTGACGGGGACCTAAATTAAGCCCTCCAAAAACCGTTCGAGCCCGGAGGGGATTAGTACACTGCGTTTTTAACAGGTGTGACCAGAAAAACCCCGGGTTCGACACGGGTTTTTTATGTAGTGTAACAAGGGCTACATATTGGTACGTCTGATATGCAATGTCGCTCCCACTTCAGGATGGCGTTGACAAGTACAGGAGAGATTCCGATGACGCCACCGTAAAGGGTTGACCTAGCCCAAAGAAAGGATCGGGATTCATGACTTGTTCGTCGAAGTAAGTTCGGCGTTTGTGACAAGCGCAGATTAGGTCGTCCTCAAAGACTATGGCCGAGACATTTATTCAGATTTGATTGACATGTGTTGTGTGATTTAACGTCCCATGGTCCCATGTATCTTTCATTCTCTGAAATTTGACTTCCATCGGCCACCTCCGATCAATTCAAATATTGGCATCTTTACAAAACATGCATTGGTCCGTGATGATATTTAGGTCCATCATGGACATTCTAAGAAGTACGGCTGCTAAGGTGATAATCCACACTTTTGCGAATATTATCGTCAATATTGTTGATGAATATACCTGTAGCTTTCTATTAAGTCTTCTCATCATAGTTTTCAGTAAAGAGAGTTTCAGTTTTGTTCCAGAAATACACCTTTCACGTGTGAATAGTCCTTTCCTTTTGACGGCATCACAGCGATCTTTTGTGTTACTTATTTTTATGTCGTTTTAATGGAAAGCCCTGGGATCTCATTTACAAAGCTTTCGTGACTTTACGGGTTGCGTCAACTATTAGCGAGGTTTAGCAACTTTCCGACTCCGACTCCGACTTCAACTACGAGAATGAATTGCAGTCCGCTATGGACATCCTTGGTAAAAACGATTTGATAGACGTTTGCAAATCGTAAAATGCCATAACTTGAAGGTAGAAAAATTTGGCCTTATCGTCAGCCGGGACGATCAACACGCTCTGCGTCCGAACTTCAGCTCATTGAGCCGCGCTATAGGCAAGAGTTCTACGGCAACCGCGCGTTCTCGGTGGCGGCACCTCGTCTCTGGAATGCATTTCCCCATACTATTCGCAACGTGCCATCATTGGATGTGTTTGGGAGGCATTGCGGCATGAAATAACAAAGAACCATCGCATGCGTTGTGCAAATCGCGTGTAGTGTATACCCACCCTAGGTGGCTGCACACCTAACGCGATTCGTTGACGCATGCGGCAACGCCTTTGTTATTTTCCGCCGCACTGCACGCAAACAAAGGTTTTGACGCATGCGTCGCCCTATCGCATGCGAATCGCGTTAGGTGTGTCCCTACCCTTAATTTTTGCTGCTTCGCGCATGTGCTGCTTCGCTTAGGCTACTTTTCCACGAGACGTTTGCGGACACGGTTTCGGTGGCGGGAGCGGGTGCGGGTGAAACAAGGGAAATACGATGGATCGATTTTTTCCACCCGTGCCCGCCTCCATTCCGCGCCCGCAAACGTCTCGTGGAAAAGCAGCTTTGGGCTTCCTGTACATAGAAGTATACGCGAATCGCTTTTGTTTCTAAAGGCCCGTTTCCACTATAGCGGATTCCGCGGCGGTTTCCGGCCAGCGGTGCGTTTTTCACAGGGCTTTGGATAATCCTTCATGGTGTAACAATACAATGTCCTATTGATTACCCCAATGCCTGTGAAAACCGCTCCGCTCGCCGCAAGACGCGGCGGAATCCGCTATAGTGGAAACGGGTCTTTAGGAGGCATTGCGGCATGTAATAAGGGTGGCTGCACACCTAACGCGATTCGTTGACGCATGCGGCAAAGTTTTTGTTATTTTCCGCCGCACTGCACGCAAACAAAGGTTTTGGCGCATGCGTCGCTTTATCGCATGCGAATCGCATCAGGTGTGTCCCACTCTATAGGAACTACTACAAAAATTAAAATAAAAGTTGTCATTTTCAAGTTTTTTATGATGAGCTATTATATACGTAATTTTGACACATGTATCTTCAAATTTCCAAAATGTTTATGCAGAACGAATCGATGACAACAAGTTTTCCATTCATATGCAACAAACCTTGTCAAAAGTAGTGCGTTAGTACTTAATATTCAAGATTAGATAAACTTCAGTCAATATTATTGGTCATAAATATGAAAAAAGACTAGCAAATGCTTTTACTTTAGGTTTGCGCAGCATTGCCCAGTGCATTTGTAAATTCTAGAAAAAAGCACTTACTAGTCTTTATTGTGACCAAACGCCTGTACATCTAATTCTAATATAAATGAAATGAAATGCACCATGTGCTCACCCGTTTTTTCGGGTTACGCCACCTGGCGGCCATATTGGAAGTTTAATCACGCCGAAATTTGACGTGCTTGTAAAGGTCATCTAGAGGGAGGTAAATATCAAGTTTGATCACTCTGGGTCAAGCCATTCCTGAGTTATAGCACTTGAATGATTTTCAGGTTACGCCACCTGGCAGCCATATTGGATGACCGATCGGGCCGAAACTCCGTATTTTTGAAGGTGCCCCTCTAATACACATTTATGCAAGATATGAAGACTCTCGGTGAAATAAGTAAGAACTGTGGCAGGTTCGTTACTTTTGTCGAACTTTGACCTCTGTGACCTTGAAAAGTAGGTCAAATCAAAAACCTGTTACATATGTTATGTATCCTAATTAGATATACCTATGATAAAAATTCGAAGATGATCCAGTCATTAGTTCAGGAGTTATTGCACTTGTTGTGTTTTTGGTTTTGGCCACCTGGAGGCCAAGCCAAGAATCAAATCGGACCGAAACATGGTATCATAGGTCATCTGAGCTAGGGGTATATTTGTACCAAGTTTAAGATCAATAGCTCCAACGGTTACGAAACGTGCCCTGCTAACGGACGACGACGACGGACGACGGACGCTGACACGGGTGAGCTAAAAATCGTATATTGATATTGGTATCGTACATATTATGATCCAAGTTTTCCAGTTGACCTGCTTTTCTAGCTCACAAGGTCAAAGTTCCATTTTCCAAAATGGCTGCCTGGCAGCGGTCTTTGAAGTCCGATCACGATGAAATCTGGACACATGAAGGCTACAGATACGTATTTGTTCAAGTTCAGAAATTCTAGTTGCAGTAGCTGCCGACGTATGGGTCAACGCCCAATTTACAAGATAGCCACCTGGTGGCCATATTTGAAGTCCGAACCCATACCCCTACCCTACCCCTACCTTGCTCTAGCTAAAACGCTTTTTAAGGGAGATTTAAAATGTTTCAGCTTTGGAACCCTTTGGAAAATATGAAAGTAAAAATGCGTTTTCGTCGGAGCGTTCTAAAACTAAAACAACATCGGAAAATACGATTTTTTCTAAAACATAGTTTTATCTTTTCAAAATGCATTTTAGCGTTAAAACAGCTTTGAAATGAAATGGTCCATGGACCATGTGCTCACCTGTGGGTGAATGTACCAGAAGAACAGAATGGCAATTGCGTGTTCAAGCGTATATAGGCCTATTCTGTACAGCTAGGCCTAACATCAGGGCAGGGTAGGCCTAGGCCTAGGCATCTGAACTGCATTTGCCATCAAAATATTGGGGGAGCCTATGGCCTAGGCCTGGATTCTGCGCATCAAAGTCTTTGACTGATCATGCATGGTTGTATGCCCTAGGCCAAGGTGTAACAAAATACCTACCAGCACAAGCAATGCCCAAACAAAAGCAACACCATCAGATATTCCCAAACTGGATGGATGAATAGCCCTACTGTAGTTCATTGAATAGTCACCAGATGGCTCTATTTGAAACATACAAAAAGTACAATAACTTATTATTTGACGGATCAACACCAAATTTGTATCATGGGTACAGCTAATATGAAGACACATGATATTATTATACGGGTTTTCAAGTTGAACAACGACACAGGTCAAAGTGCCATTTTCCAAAATGGCTCTCTGGCAGCGGTCTGTTAAGTCCGATCACACTGAAATTTGCTGTACACATGAAGGCTACAAAGATACATGCTTGTTCAAGCACAGGAACTTGTACCGTTAATTACGGGGGGTCCTACCCGTATATATCGGGTGGCCCAAAAAATGACCCCCCTAAGGATTTTTCAATAATTTCAATCATTATCATGATTATACTATCGGGTGGCCCAAAAAAACGTGTCGAACTTCAAATCTGGATTTCTCAAAAACTGCCCATTATAATTCAATGAAATTTGGTGCTGTATCACTTAAAGATGTTTTGTTTAACGTGTGAAATTTTTGCATTTATACCTTTGGTATTAGGGCCATATCACTCAATATAAAAATCATGGTAAAAAAATGTGATTCCGGAATCCAATAAGATACGAAAAAACCCATCCCGAACTTCAAATTGCTATTTCTCAATAACTACTTATTATAACCCAAAGAAAATTTAGTCAGTACTGTTCCGTGGCAATGTTTCTACAATGTGAAAGTTTCAGCTCAATACCTTTGGTATTAAGACTGTGGCACCAAATATAAAAACCATAGTAATCAATGGGGCGTGCTGCCCCTTAGTGCTGGCGATTGATGCCTTATGCGAGGGTCCGTGGGTTCGAATCTGGTAGGAAGCAATGTCTTTCACCTTAGAAACCCGACTTCTATTTCATATAGTAATCAATGATCATATTTTAAGAGACAATGGTGAAACTTTGAAACGCTAGATTCAAATATGGCGTTTTAGTAATGAGCGCCAAGGCGTAGACATTGAAGTTATTGGATTAATACTTTCACATATTAGAGCCAATATCACGAGGCGGTGTTAGACAAAATTTCATTAAGTTGTAGTAAAGCGTTTTTGAGAAATGAAAATTTAAATTTCGGGAAATTTTTATCCACCCGTTTCTTATAGGACTCCGGAATCGCATTTCTTCACTATGATTTTTAAATTGAGTGATACGGCCCCAATACCAAAGCTATCAGTGCACAAATTTTACACGTTAAACAAAACATCTTTAAATGATATGGTGCCAAGTTTCATTGAATTATAACGGACAGTTGTTGAAAAATCGAAGTTTAAAGTTCGGCACGTTTTTTTTGGGCCACCCGATATAAAAGCTGGGCCCTTGATATTTTAGACATGCAAATATACGGATATTATCCATCTATTGTAAAGGTTTCAGCACTGAACGGTTTTGACACGACGAAGAAAAATCAAAATTATATGTCCAAAAATTTGATGCCCGAGGGAAATAAATGTCATGCAGGGATCACAACAAACTTAAACACTTCATAAGTTTCATACCATCTGACGGAATTTTCTGAAATTTCACCTGCATTATCTACATGACGTTCTGCGTCCATGGTGCAAATTTCACGTTCATACCACGAACAGCTAGATTGTTACAGCGAAAATTGGATCTGGTACCGAACATACTGCACCTACGGGTGTGGCAATTGGAGTTTTTGGGTACCTGATACCTTTTTGCTCTAGCACCCTAACCCTTTATAGTACAACATTGAAGCTTTTAAAATAAACAGAGAAGATCCCCTTCTTTATGCAGGTAAAATTTCAGAAAATTCCATTTGGTGGTCAATGAAATACACGGTGTTTAACTTCGATGTGATACGATTTGCGTCTCCCGACATTTGTTTCAATCCGGCATCAATTTTTTTGACTCGTAATTTTGATTCTTTCGTCATGTCAAAACTGTTTGATGTTTAGGACTTAATTTTTTACAACAGATTGGTAATATCCATACATTTGCATGTGTAAAATATCAAGAGTGCAGCTTGCGTAGTGTTAAATTTATTGGAAAATCCTTGGGGGGGGTCATTTTTTGGGGACACCCGATATACATGTATAATACAGACGAGGAATGAAACTCCTGCCTTTTCCTGCACATGAATAGGAATGATCCGATGTCCCGTCGATTAAACACCGTTTTGACGGTCATATTCACTTTGACTCCACAAACAATGGCTTTCTAATCCATCCATACAAACCAAACATTCATATCAACACACTGGTTTTACCATCAACGGGTTATTTCATATGATTTGGACAAAAAATCTCCAGAATTTACGAAAAATTGGCACAAAAATTGGCAGCGCCGCCAGAAAACACGGCGGCTTACGAAAACAATCAGTGAGTAGCAACTGAGTATAAAATGTTACACACAAAAATGTCTTTAGAAAGTTTTTTTCGAGGGATCTGTTGTATTTATTGAGGAAAATCTACAGCACTACTTGGCGCACTGTATAAACTTGGGAGTGAAGCGGTCAAAAATTAGCATATAGGCCTATTCATGCGACGTGTGCAACGCACTTGCCTGGGGAAACACCGGAGTAGTCCGTAGCCGTCTCCAGAGATTAGTGTAGCGACCGTCAACCTCGGCCGAGCGTAACTAATATCTGGGTACGAGACTGCATGTAGGCCTACAGATCATAAAATGTAAATATCCCATGGTAAGCTGCCTGTATTTTGATGAGAATTTTCGGGTGTGAGTTTCGCTGTTCAAATGAGGGAGGCAACTTGCAATGCGCGACGTCAGGGGTTCGGGATAGCCGAATCTGAAACGCATGGGTCAAGTCGTCGGGATCGATATTATATTACTGGTGTTAGGATTCTTTGGCCAACATTCCAGAATATCCAATACACTTCAATGAAACCACAAACAGAATCGGTTTTTCACCACTTAATTAGCAATAAGACCCTGATCAGCCCGGATCTTGGGTCAGTGCCCTCTCCGTCGTCTTTGTACTGCAGTGTCATGTGCATCGTATGGCAAGGATGTACTACTTTTAATATCCTCATGATGGGACGAGAATCAGTGTGTCAACTTAACAAGCAACAAGGGATATGTCTTGGGCAGAAGGATGCACGATTTTCAAAGGGATGTCGGATGTTTCAGATCAGGGTAGGTACATTGACCGTTTTTATCTATAAAAACCACTATTTTGGGTACTGATAAAGAATCAAGAGCGCAACCACATTATGATAGGTTCTATTTTACTCAGATAATTTTTGGTTTGCCTCTCATATGTACATGTACCGTATTTATGCGTATTTAAGCACATGCGCTTATAAACGAAAATCGCTTGTTTTAAGGCCTTTTTTCTGTCTTCATTTCGCCCAATTATAAACACATGCGCTTATACTTTTCTGGAAGAAAACAACTTCTTCGGAAACCGCTTCTTTACAATTTCATCTCATTCTTTACAAACGATACTTAGTCCATTGGTAAGGGTACTGTTGTCGGCATGAGACACTACGATCGTTGTCGGCGATCAGCTATTAACTTACTTTTGACCCGCGCCGCCGGGGCTTGATAACTATTGTACTTCTTGAATGTTTGATGCGAACTGTATCAGATACACTTTGGCTGTATGAGATAGGGTACACTAACAAAGTGAATTTTCTTTTTGGAATCATTGGCCACATCACGTTTTGTTCGAATTTAAGCGCACACGTCGATTATAAGCGCAGCGTGCTAAAATACGCATAAATATGGTACATCTATGACAGTTGCTATGCAGAAAAATCCCAATCGGTAAGAACCAACCTGAACAACAGGGCACAAGCCTCCAAAAAAACCTGGTGACGTTGCGTCGGTTTGTGACCCTGACGAACAACAGTCAAATCCGCCATTTTGCGTAGGGTTATGTGATGCGTCGCGCCTCACACCGCCGCTGTCGGGAGCATACGTCCGCGGTAAAAGTAGTTCCTGAAGAAATGACAGTTCTGATAAATATTTGCTACTTTTATTGTATTTTATGATGATTTCCGATGAAGTAAATATATTTGAGTCAATTTATTCGCATATTTATATCAGAAGACCCATAATAGAATATTTTATTGCTTCAGGAATGGCAAACAAATACACAGTGCACGCACTGCATCAGAACAGCGAAATGCATGTCAGTGCGCTGTACATTCTGTAGTGTATGGCATGATGGCGGGAATCCCCGACGGAAATCCCGATTTGGCCGAGCAAAAACTAGACAAAGCAAAAACGCACAATAACTCGCAAAATCTTAGTAAAATTCACTTTTGTGTGTCATATTGTATTAAATTATCCCAGAACTGACATCGTCAGGTTCTTTTACGACACAAAAGTGATGAGTTTTACCGAACTATATCTTCTCGTGGATGAGTCAAAGTAGTCCCGAAAGTAGATCCAGGTGGTTCGGTCGCCGCATCACTATCCCACCTATAGGTGGGGGCGCAATAAGATATTCAAGATGGCGGCGGTGATTTTTCCTCCGGGACTAAATCCCAAACCCAAGTCTCGCAATATCTCGCGGGATTTGGTCCCGGTGTCGTAGAATGTCATGCCCCCCGATATGAGATGCCCCACAACAATAGATTCTGACGGAATAAGGGTCAGGCGGGCACTGACAAACAGAACTTCTGTTACCAGATGTCCCCTGAACAAAAGAAGCGGGCATCTGATATCAGGGGCATTACATTCTATGACACCGGTGTTCCGGTAGCGGTAAGAACCTGACCACTGCGGGGAACTTTCCTGTCGTCAGAGGCCACCACGAGTTAGCGGTCCGAGATCGTCATGAAATTTGACGTCACAGGGCAGAAATGCATGTCTCAACGTCGTCCATAACGACGTGGGCATCGTGGCTCACGCATTTGACGTCAAATTCTGTGACGTTCTAGGACCGCTAACAGGCGGCCTCTAATGGAGGAAAGTCTCACAGAAAGACTTCTAGGGATTTGGCTTGGGAAAATACAAAAACTAATACTGTATGGAGAAAATTATTTCGGATTTTGTTATATATTTTGGTGGTAAAATATCCATAAACATTCTCTACAAAGGCAAAGGGCCATGGGGTACATTTTTGAAACAAGGAGATAAAGTACTCCAGTTGCATATACAGCACCGAAACAGTTGTCCGTCATTAAAATCAACACCGAAAACCAGGGCTTGTTAGTGCGAAATGCCGATTTTCAGTGCAATCTTTCACCGGAGTAAACACTAAAAATCGGTGTTCAGCATGAAGTAACAATCACATTTGAAGCTCAAGGGGAATATCACTTTTCCCTGCGGATGGTACTGGTTTTCGCCTAACATGCACACAACATTTGACACGGCACTCATAGTTAGTAGATATTCAATTTCATAGCCAAGGATTTTTAGAACGATTTCAACACATAAAGCTCATATTGTACCGCCAATACCATACCAAAAATACAGCTATCTTCATACCTTTGGTTACCCGGAAGGTTTCCTTATTGCAGGGTCAGCACACAATATTCTGGTGTTCGAATTTAACAAAACAAAACCTGAATATACCATAGCGCGCATTGTATGGCTTTCCCAGAGTGCTGGAAATGCAGATGGAGTAATGCATTACATACTCTGTGTATATGAGAATTACGTTTTCTTCACCTCAACCTTAAAGCCGAAAATTTTAGTCCTCGATATCAGTACAGAGAAACTGGGCTCCATATACCTCAGCGATAGGGAAAAAACATACATTAGAAATGTGTGGGGGAATTTTGACAAATTTCTAAAGACAGGCCGGCTTCGTTTATGTGTTTCGAAGAAACTTGCATTGCTGAGTTTCTTAGATCAGGAAAAACTTCCGGTGGTGACGATCATCTATGACGTGGCGGACCGGTTTGGACAAATATGTTTAAAAAACGGTGTGCGATTGTCATACCACGAGTGTGAAGTTACGAAAATGAGTTCGGGCTACTTTCTTTGTTATCAGGGGTACACAACAGAGCTGTTAACTGTCACGCTGCTTCAAAAGAAGGCTGCCAGAGTTTATTTAAAACGCATTTGTGCAAAATTCCGTACGTATTTTTCTGGGCAAATTTACGGTCATCAGGCTTCGTCTTTTAGATACATACAAATTCCAGTACGTCTCTACGGCTTAAAGAAACACCGGTTGATAGGATTCGATTTTGATCCAATAATCCGCGCTGAAAGCAATATGCCTAATCTGTACACTGGTGACATGGGGAGGTTCCTCATGCAGTCTGTTATAGAGCCTCACCAACTTCTAGACTATCAGGACGTTGGATTTGACGCAGCCGGCAACGTGCATCAAATTGACTGGAAAACAGAACATGCGTCTCTAACAGCGAACGAAGTGTACATCTATTCAATCGACAATTCCTCGTGACAAGCTTCATAATACGTGAACGAGAAAGGAAAATTTACTTTGTTGGACGTGTCTTATACCCCCCNCCCCCCCCCCCCCGACGAATCGGGATTCGTCATACTTTTTGCGCATGCTCATTGATGGTTTTTTTTAACTTCCACTGACCGCACTCGCTGTGGAACGTATTGTACAGTCTTGTTAAAAAGTAAACAGACAGCTAATATCTCAGCTATTACCGAAGGTTCCTCCAACCTCAACTTGTATTATGTTATGCCCTATAATTTTATTAAAAGGATCACATACGAACTTGAGGGTTTGTGAGAAAATATCACTAAAATATCATTTAAATATCAATAGCATCATTTTTCAAAATTCTGAATTTTGAATTTAAAATCAGCGTGATATAATTCCCCAGTCAATCCTATGAATTCCTGTGAAGAAACTTTTTAAAAATCATTTCTCATTCTCCAGATATATCAGAATATCATCAGTTTTTATGAATTTGATATTTTACAAAATTCGATACATGTAGTTCACATATTTTCCCCTCATCAACAGTCACTCATCATGATAACAAAATACATGTAGTTCATACTGATTATTCCATCATTTTTACTTCAATAGACGGAGAATTCAACGAAAGTCTTAAAATGCCCAAAAATACAGCATGTTTTTTCTGGTGATATTTTGATATTTCTTGAAAATGACAAGAGATTTTTCGAAACTTTTTTTCACAGAATTTCTTAGAAATCATCAGGGAATAATATCAAACTATTTTTGAAATTAAAATTGGGGATTCTAAAAATTGTATTTTTCTTGATATTTTGAAATTCTAATATTTTCAAGATAATTTGCCTCAAATCCTAAATTTGGTATGTCATCATTTAGGTAATATTATACATGTATTTCTGTTTGACAATCTTGCCCATAAATGACCATTGGCATCTCAGAGAATAGGAAACATCACTGACCTTTTAGTTTTTAACAAGACTGTACATGCCTTCATCACTTCCTATCTGAAGTATTGTAATTCGCTGTATACTGGCCTGCCGAAATGGTAAATTGACAAACTCCAGCGCATCCACAACTCTGCAGCTCGGATAATTACAGGTGAAGGCCGGCGAGCACACATTAGTCCCATTCTCAGGTCATTGCACTGGCTTCCAGTTTTTTTTTATCGAATTCATTTTCAAATTTTAGTGATAACTTTCAACTTCATCCACGGCCTTGCACCAAAGTATTTGTCAGATTTGCCGAAGATGTACCAGCCAACCAGGTCACTTCGTTCAGCATCTTCCCACAATCTTGTGGTTCCGTTTTCAAGATCGAAAATGGTGTCGGAACGAAGTTTTTCTCATGTCGGGCTAAGGCTTTCATAAAACATTGCTAGGTTAGTTGGCTTAGTTGTGTACATTTATGGCAAGCCGTGTGTACATTTATTAGAGAAACCCGGTGTAGTATAATCAAATGCACCCCTTCTCTGATGCACCCTTCTATTGTATGGGAGGCATTTGGTCACGGCAGACTGTCACCAAATGCATGTCCCATTGTAACTGCCGCTTATTCCCTGAAAATCTATTGTTGGGGGGCATTCTGTTAAGGGTTGCATCTGATTATACTACACCGGTATTCCTGTGAAAAACTTGACTCAAGGAAACAACCGCCGCGTAGCGGCAAATCAGCGAAGCTTGCTAATTACGTATGCGTTTCGCTGCAATCATTTTGGACAGGAAAATTCGCCTGAAACTTTGACACCTGATACTGAATTTACAAGTGTAAGACAGGCATTTAAATCGTACAGGATCGGTGTGTATCATAATTGTTAGGCG
>NMRB01005876.1:0-16633 GCA_002633025.1 Notospermus geniculatus
TGACCCAGGTCCTTGCTTCAATGCATGACTGTCCCACCCTTCAAAGGATAATTGTAACGTTCCAATCTTACAATACATGTATATGAATATCAAAATATTACCTAAGATAGATATAGAACAAGTGCAGGAAGTGTATTCAATGAGCAAACAATTGACAGATTGAGGCTACCAAAGAATTACACTCTTGACTATTTCATTGATCAGCATGATTTATCATCTTGTTTTTGGGGCCACGATCCATCGATGTAAATAGATAACCAGAAAATTGGCACAACACCCACACAGAAAATCTTGTGTCAGAAGGTTCCTGGTCCTGGACTGCTTCGATCAGTGAGCTGGGTTGGTTCCCGATCTCCCCGCTAGGAAATGCCGAGATCTGTAGCGCCTTTCGTCCACACGTGATCGGCCGAATAGCAGTGTCGGTCACCCAGCCGCTGTTGCGGATCAATAAATCGCAAAGTTGGTGGAGCAACACCGCGGAACAACGGCTGTCTGCGCGAGACTACAACACAACCGATGAAAAACGTTTTGATTGGTTGAAAAACCGTTAACTGCTTTTTGCTGACCCAAGAGCGACCAATCAAAGCGTTTGTCGACGGCTACTTTTCGCCGGCGACTGATCACGTTATAATGGACTGACGATCTCGCACTGTATCTTGGCCGACCGGTGAAATAAGATCGGGGAACCAACAATCTACACTTCAGTATAGATGAGTTTCGCTACACTCTTAGCCAAAAAGGTTTTTAGGGCTTCTTTGTGCCTCACCAGAGGAACCCCAAGGTTCTTTACAGAACTTTCTGTAAAGAACCCTTGAGGGTTCCACATAAAACCTTTCTGTCGCCAAAGAACCCATAAAGGTTCCAAATAGCCTTTTCTGAGGGAAAGGTTCTATCTGGAACCTCTAGGAGTTCTTTGTTAAATCAGTGGGTTCTCCTGGTATGGCGCCAAAGAACCTTTTCGGCTAGAGTGTCCGCCATCTTGCCAAAATTAGGTCGTCGTTATGGGGATTTCCAGAGTGACAGATGATTGGTTCTCCATTCCCCATTCGGGAAATTCCCCATGACGATGACGTGATTTTGGCTAGATGGCTGCTATAGCGAAACCCATCAACATGTACCCTGTGTTGTTTCAATCCTAGTCTACATTACAGATGAAACTGTTTGCAGGGGCGTAGCTAGCTGTTATGTCCTGGGGGGGGGGGGGGGGGGGAATNCTGAATATCTACATCTTCTCAGATGCATTTTCCCGACATCTGACACCAAAATAACTTGGCTTGAAGAGAGAAAATGACCATTTAGAGGAAAAATTTGCTTTGTCCCTCTTTGCTCTGGTGGGGGGGGGGCCGCACTTGCCCCCTGCCCCCGCTCTGAAGTACCCATATGGTGGGAACTGATATGAGGTCTCTTTCATACTTGGCCCATTCCTCTAAACCACCTACAGGCCGATCTCATTAGGGCTACCTAACACGGAATCCATTCAACACGTCATTATTTTTTCCTTACACTTTTAAATGGTTTGAATTCCAGACAAATCTAGCAGTCGTCAATAAATAAACGATATTAACTGTATTCATCAACATCAATATCATATTCATCAGGATATATTATTTACCAACAATAAGACCGTCTGTCTTCTTTTCACCTTTACAAAAATGCGAACTAGTCAAACATATCGCGCACCAGTCAATTAAAGATTTTACACGGGTCACTTGAACGTCGTTGAATATTTTCAGCTATTCCAACAACAGTTGTACCTGTCCTTTCTCCATGCTTGAATTGATCTCGACATATACAACGCTATACTCCCATGAAATTTTCAATACGGACAATATTGATATTTGCGGATCATTGCGATACCTGCGTGCGTGGAATTCAACCGGTTCGTTTCCCCTCACTGGGTCAGTTAATAATAATGGAAAGGAATGCAACCATCGTCATCTTCCCATACCGGGCGCTATTCAGTGCCATTTCTCAAGTAGGAAAAGGCACGAAGAGGTATTTGAACAAGCTAGAATTTGACTTCGGGCGCAAAAGCAAATTTTATCGGCAAATGAACGTCACCTCATTGGGACACAAATAGAATTAACTAATTCATCTTATAACGTGTTCATCCCAGGAAGAAAGTTCAGATGTTGCCGATATGAAACATTTCTTCGGTTTTATTTTTTTACCCCTCCCTGCCCCAAAGCAATGGCAACAGCAAACGTGACTCTGAAATCTGCAGAGAACCTTCACATGTACATGTACATGTACATGTACATGTACATGTACATGTACATGTACATGTACGTACTTGTTAAACTGACATGCCGTCCGGCTGCACAGAGCACTGTGATATCTCTCTTGATGCGACACAGCCGCCACCCTCGGTGAGTGACCTCGGAGAAGCCATAATACACGACGAAGCACGTGTACTGCATGTGCATTGTCTTGTGCATGATGGAGTAGGCCTACAGCGCACGTTTGCAATGGCAGGTGTAATGTTTTTCAGTGTGGCCATTTTTCTGTGTGACTCCCATTTTTTGGAACACACTGGGCAATGCTGGGAAACAGACTCACAGTTTCTCTGTGTGTCGCTCATTGTCATGTCGCCACTTATTCCGTCAATCTATTGTAATGTCACACTGGCAGTGGCACACGGGCCAGGTCACACTGAAAAACGTCTCACTGGGGGTTGTGCCCGGTTGGTGCGAATACATGTATATGCTTATACAAAATTTGATGGTTCTAACAGGTAATGGCAAAACCTGTCAAATACCTGATTTTTTCTGTTTACCAACTCTAATTCCAAGGCAGTGCTATTTGGGAATGCACTGCTTTGGAATAAGAGTTCCACTCACAGTGCTATTTGGGAATGCAGAGGAATGGGGCTATCCAGAACATACTTCAGCCTCTGGATAATAGGGGTCTCTGCTGTACTATAAGTTTTACTATCCACTTTCTGTTCATTGAGTTTCATTGTTTATCAGTTCTTTGGGAAGTTTGACCTTGACCTCTGACCTTGACCTTGACCTATGATCATCAGGGTTATTACATAATCGAAATTGGCATCCTAAATAACCTAAATATGGGTGTTATCAAACCTTTACTGCTACCACAGACAGAGACATTCCAAATTATCAAGTTTGACCTTGACCTGATCATCAAGGTCATTACACAATCAAAATGGGCATGCTCAATAACCTAAGTATGGGTGATATCATGTCTCTACCTCAACCACGGGCAGAGATATTGCAAATTATCAAGTTTGAAAATATCAAAATCTCATGATATCTCAATCACCCGGACACATGAGGCTGAGAATTTTACCACATCCTGTCCTTGGATAAGCAGGCATGAATTAAGACTTGTTTCATGTTGATCAGTTGACAATGTGGCAAGTTATCTCAAAATATCAAATTTCGTGATATTGAACGTCGATATCACCATGACCCAAACATCTCAGGTCAAAAATAATCAACTCATTTGATTTCTTGGGTATAAAAACCTAAGGGTAGAACTTGTTTCTATTGCTCCAGGTGTTAACTGGTTATAGGAGCCGATTTGTGCCATCAGATAAGAGTGTGGTGGACAAAAAACCAAGTCTGATATGATGATTACGTCAATGATGGAGGCATCTGAGGTTGAAAATAATTAGATCACTTTTTCTGCCTGTAAGTGACGCTCCTCGTGTTGATAACTCTATTTTAAAGTTTCTGAACAATCCACCTTCCATACTCTGCCATGTTGCAAACAGTGACACTAGGACTTATAGTGCAGAAGAGCCACCTGGTGGTGTAGTTTTCCCTGGATAGCCCCATTCTGTGTCAAGTTATACCTTGACTGCAAATATTGTTTTTCACAGCTACTTCACTTCCAAATGTTTTCGTCCAGTTGAGGTATATCAATTGTAGAACATTGAAATATTAAGTACGTACTAGGCTATGTGTGAGTATGTACATCACGAGTCTTCGCAAACACTGTATATTTGCAATGTGGAAATCAGGGCTGTTCAGTATGCATTTCGCAAGCCGTGGTTTTTCCTGGATTCAGAAGCACCGTTAATGGCTATAATTCCAATGGAGAATTTTTATGCAGTTCGCCATAGCACCATTCCACAGTTTATGACACAATTTGGTAATGTACTCATGATCATACGCCTACGTCATACATGTACATGTATGACAAGTCTTCTGTCGCGAGGAATGAAGTAAAAAAAAACCATTTTGTCACCCAAAATAGCTATTCGTAGCTTTGAAGTCGACAATAGGGATCGACAATGATTGCACCAATCAAACAAGCACTGATTATGCCTTTTTTCTCAAATCAAACGGTGTCACATGCATTTATGACATGTGAGACGAGAATAAACCTCTTGACAAGGTACATGGGACAAGTTTTTTGACAAGGTATATGGAATCCATTATGTATAGGCCTACTGTATGTATGGCCTCGAGGCTAATACAGTCGAACCTCTCTATTAAGGACACCTTCGGGACTGACAAATGCTGTCCTTAATTGAGAGGTGTCCTGATTACAGAGGTTGAAACGAATAGAAATGAAGAGTTTGGGACTGAACATTGGTGTCCTGATTAGAGAGGTGTCCTCCTGGCAGAGGTGTCCGTTAAGGGAGGTTCCACTGTACTTGTATGTGTATGGAGCGTTGCAGACCACAATGTGTATTTTTTATCAGGTATGCCCCTATGACTGAGAGAAAATAATGGTAATCTTCTACCGAATTCAGTAAGGCTACTTTCCCCTGTTCACGCTAAAAACATAGGGCCTTTGCCTCAACAGCTACATGTAATAAAGCCACGTACGAACGTCTTGTTCATTTTGTTGGTGATGTTACCTCGAAAGTCCATGTCACAATTTTCCTGCACCACTGCAGGAGATCCTTTTAATTTTTTTAAATGTTTTTATTTTTAAATAGCCTGAAGCATCAAATAGTGAGGAATTTCTGAGTAATTCCCATATACGATATGTTTGAAGAAACATCCCAGTAGCCAACTTTGTGGAAAATAATGACGTATACATCCAGTACTTGACAGGTGACTCGTTGTTGGAACAGCCAAGCGCGAAGTGCCGTCCAACTACTCACGGCATATCGTTATACCAACATAACCTGGGCCGATTCTGAGAAATTCTCACCATGTTTGCCTACAAAAAGGCGTTAAATGGTCTAAACGTGATATTCTTGCTTAAACATTTACATAATTTTTCAGAAGGAACGCACGGTCAGATTCCAAGAAGGCAACTGAACTGCTGAGACATTTTGTTGGCAACAGACAGAACAGCAATGGCAGCACAGTAGGTTTGCAAGTCGTGTCTCTTTTTCAATAGGGAGTTTTCGCAAAGCGCCCGAAACGCCAACGCGAACGCCAAACCCATTGTTCGATGCCACGAAGAGAGCACGGAACAAAAGGACAGACGTTCGCGTTGGCGTTTCGGGCGCTTTGCGAAAACTCCCTATTATAAAAAAACTGCTCGAACGCACCGGACTGTATTTCTCATCCTCCCATGCATAGCAGGGCTTTGGTCTCGCGCCTCTTCATGCATGAAGAAGACCGAGGTAAAACCCTGCTGTTGGAGGATGGTATTTCTAGTCTCGCGCAAGATGACAAGAACATGCAACATTTGTGTTCTCATTACTCTACATGCATCTACATTGAATCATGATTCACTTCCGTCACGCCTTCTGTGCATTCGGATGTTTGGAATGAAATCACCAAATATTTTCTTTCCTGATATAGAAACGTAACACCAAGAGCTTAGCACCGACAAAAACACATCTCTGTATAAAATTTCAATCTTAAAGTTGCCGGAGCCTTTGTGTGTCTATTTTCAGTATCTACTTGTTATATCATTTCCCCATCTCCATAAAAGCGAACGGAACCATGCACTTTTTAGACCTAATTCTTCGGTGAAATATTCGCCTGAAGAAGTTTGTTAAGCTCTTCTCAGACACTGCCAGCCCGGGTGAATGGCGAAGACAAACAGAAGTCCCCTTGATCCAGAATGCGAGAAGTTAAGTTGTTTTCATTACAGAATTGACATAAGGTTGGCGATGTAGCCACCGGCAAAGTGCATGCCATGAAAAGAATTTATTAACATATCAATTTGTTGATCATGCATGCTGTTTTGACACTTGTACATACCGGTAGTTGTACTAGAATGTGCCCGGTATGTCATCCTCCCATATCAGGGCGTTGGTCTCGTTCCTCCTCATACAACATGTACACTCACACACAAAGCCCTGCTGAAATTGGGCCTGCTAGTCAAGCATGAGGCGGTGAGAAATCCATTGCCCAATCAGAATGCAGTATTTCTAGGGTGTGAATGCTAAATAATTATGACTTATACAAACAATCAAAAATAATAAGAATCTTATTTATATATATGAAGAACCACTTGGATAATATTCAGTCAATTTTGATAAGACACAAGTGATTAGATACAAAACGTCTATGATAAAACAGGGTAACACCACAAAAGTACCAATACCACAACAGAGGGAGTGCAACTGGAGTATGGAACAGCTGCATCAGATTTACTGGATGTTCCATTTCAGCAGGGGTTTGTGTGAGCGGATGAAGAGGAGCGAGGTAAAAACCCCGTGTTAAAATTGGCCCAGTAGTATTTGAAATATTCAAGGTGGAGATCAACTTTTGTCAAAGACTGTACATACCGGTAGTTGCACTAGAATGTGCCCGGTATGTCGAAAATAACTGATTTTTAATGGATTTACACACAGCTTTCATCTTCTCACCTCCACACTCTTCCTGAAACCTTTGGATCGGGCCATGTAGAATTAGCGGAATCAGCGGATCTGGCGGATTTAGCGGATTCTGTATAAAATTGAATAAAATTCAATGATGAATGGAAACTAATTAAGCAATATAATTTTTCATGCGTCCCACAGATTATAAAGGACCGCGAAAATAACTTTTACAGTCAGTAATCGAAATAGGGCAACAAAAATGGTCTGTAGGAATAGTTCGGCCAGTTGCGGTTCGCGACGCTGTTGCGGCTTTTCCTTTATAACCTGTGCAGCACATAGAACACTTGAAAAATTATATTGCTAAAATTAACTTCCATTTNTACAACGACCGAGGGTAAACGGCACCAAAGGGATTTTTGAAAGGACAATCGCAGTTTATACTTTAGCCTAGTTAAATACGTAATTCAAAACAACTTCTTTAAAATCTTGTGTTCGTGTCATACAACGACCCTCACAGGGATTTTTGATTGGGCAATCTTTAAAAACTTAGCCCGTAAACCTGAAGTGTGGATTTACACTTTGAAATCATGATAATAATGCTGGACAAGAACCAAAAAGATTATATACGTATTTATGTATGTTTTAGACGTAAAAGTACACGAGCTTTAAAATGTCTTAGTGCAAATCTTTTTGTAAGTCTTTCCAAGTGGTTGTTTACAAGTTCACGCATGATGGAATGTTCACTTTTGACGATGTCTTTTTACGAAGAAGTTTTGGAGTTATGTGGCTCATTGATACGACTGTGTGTTTCAAGCGAACTACGTGACAAAATGTTTGAATTTTTGCACGCGTGTTTCAGAGTTGCTGTAACAACCGACAGAAATGCATCTTTTATGGAGATACTTTTCTTTTATTTCAATACTATCCGTACTATCAAGAATATATAAGTACCAAGAATGTGTAACTAGTGGTAAAGCAAAAGGGTGGGCATTCAGTTACTTTTTCTGATTATAGAGGGCGTACGGTAATTATACGCCTTCTAATTAAATAACCAATGTTTAGATTTAACGGTTGTTGACTGAGTTGTATTATTTAGAATATCATCAATATTCTTACATGTAAAGTTACAGACAAATTACTATTTTTTTATTTTGGTGAAACCATGGATTTGTTGTATAGACTGGTCCCCTGTCGTATTGCTCCGTTCCTCCACTACTACGACAGGCCGCGTCCGCCATGTTTGCCTGTTTTCTGACACACGTATGCAAATGAGCAATAAAGACTCGTAACGTTGCGGGAGTCTCTAAAAATAGATGATGACTCATGGCGCGACCGTTGACCAATCACAGTTGACCAATCACATGCCGAGTTGGCGTTCAAAATGCCTGTCGTAGTAGTGAAGCGAGAACTACGACAGGGGACCAGTCTATTTGTTGTATAGGTCAGAGTGGCCAACTCTGAGATCAATAACAATATCAATTTGTCGAAAATATGGTCCATTCAAAAATGCTTTGTAGCTCGGTTATTTCTGAGTCCATATATGGGAGGTGTCATTTTGTTCGTAATGAACTTCTCTACACAATAATCCTTCACAAATTAAGATCCATTCGGTTACACGGTCACCAGAGGCAATTTACTTAACTCACTTTTTGGCACATATTCGGAGTTGCACATTCTTGGTACTTATATTCTTGGTAGTATCAGTATACATGTACGTCCTCATCACCTGTCGGTATGCTGAGCGCTTTTTTTCAAACACTATACATACGTTCACTATTTCTTTATATTGCCTGGGCCGTCCGTTCACCCCCTCCCCCAGACGACAGGCACATTAGAGAAACATGTCGACCTACCTGCCAGTATTTCCGAAATAATGAGGGGAACACTGACATATGGAAACACTGACCGATGTTACACCAGCTTTCATACTGAATATTACCAAAAATTCATAAGTTCGCTCATGAATTATTTATAACTAACACTGTCAGCCTATTGATAGACCGGTCAATTGATTTCCGATATCCTGCTTGCAAAAAAACGTTTAGCGACCTAAATACCTCTGTGTGGGTCATCTCTGGAATGAAAATGCAGACAATAAAATCTAATATTTACAAACGAAATTTTTATTTAACCTAACGCCGCATTTATATTACATACCGCGAAAATCATTATTTAGTAGAGCCCTGGCCAATAGGCCAAAACAGTTCCAAAGCTTATTGGCTCATCTATTTTATTTTTCGTGGACAAGAGGACCGGATGATTACTTTGCTCTTAATTCGATAACTATACACAGAAGCACGACTGACGGCTCTTGTATTGGAATATTACACGAATTTTGTTCATAATTCGTACGTCGACCCTGGTTGACCTGTATTGATACCGAGTCTATTTCCTGTAGTGCTGCATCAGGCATACCAGTCACGTGACCATCACGAGAGACGCGTTGGCCAATAGTTGACGGCAGTTACCACCAAATTGGTTTACGGTTTTATGACACCTCATTCCCTCCTTCGACTTTCTGTTTTATCTATATGATTAAGCAATTCGAATGTTCGAACTGAATATCCCGATCGCGACATTTCCAGATGGTACGAAAGCCCAGAAGGCTCATTCAGTCTTCGAACTTCAAGCTTGAACCAGAACTTCAATCTTAAAGCTTGAACTACCTCTATGGGCACACCTTGGTCATGATGATAGCATTTTCGCCTTGGCTTTTTTGGACAATAGTGAGGTTTCTCAAATCTGACGAAAGACGAAGTACGAAATACGAAATTATTGGACTTCATTGGTGTTCATTAAAACTTAGAAATTTATCTTTCGTTTCCACTTCGTAGATACGAAGTTGACATGAAATTTAAAAATTCGAGATGCGCCATAACTCCCTCGGTCTTACATGATATGCTAAAAGACCACTGGTACCAGGGACATTTTTTGTAGCAACCATCTCCAGAAATACATTAAGTCCTGGAAATGAAGTTGAATTTCCTATGTCGTACTTTTCGATCTCAGTAACCTAGCGGTGAGATCTGGAACCAATCATTGCAAAAATAACATCCTTAGGTAGCGCAACAGCACGTTTTTCTTTCCCAAAATCAGTGACCCTTGACTAATAAAAAATCGATAATGTGTTGCTTTACAGGCGAATTAGCGAAATTCCATGCTGTGTCCCAGTTGAGTTAGGGATTAGCATCACTGCTGGGCGTACATGTAGCTTGCACGTAATTACTCCAGACACCACAAAATTCTCACAACGCCACTTGTTAAACTGAATGTATAGTAATGAACTGCCGGCTTTACGACATCAAACATGAGACACAGGGAGAAAATCCTATCAAAAATAATTTAGCAAATTCCTCGGCATATTTTGACTGTAAAAATCCGCAACTAACGCACGTCAGGTGTCTGTATTGAAAAATAATAGGGTGGTTTCGCAAGCGCCCGGTTAGGCCATACGACGACGTTTATCTATTGTCTGGGTATACCCACACAATAGATGAACGTCGTCGTAGGGCCTAACCGGGCGCTTGCGAAACCTCCCTAATGTCGTCTGCTCGGCGACTTTTAAGTTAACATGAATATCGGATATGGATAATTCTTTTTATAGTATTTTGTAAAGGAAAATGTCAATAAGCATATTTTACACATACTTTCAGTTAATCATACTTATTGCCATACATGTATACATGTAATGAGGAAAGGTATACGTATAGTATATAAAGTAGATAAGCGGGCGAGATCTATTTTTGATATATATTATTACCCCGTACAAATTGTTGACATTTCAACAAAATTGTTGCCTTAATACTTGGGATCCAGGGGCGAAAGGTATGTTTAAATTTAGCAAGTCAATGGCTAGCCGAAACATGTGGTAGGCCTATCGATGTGTAATATCAATTGGTAATATGCAATGTCGTTATATCTTGACGATGTGCAAGTATGATCTCCAAACAAAGTGGTGTTTACGCGAACAAACAATAACCTTTTGATAAAATGACAAAACGGATAATACAAAATTTGTTTGCTCGTGGATGATTGAAGGTTAATTGATGTTTACTAATAGGACCTCAACAAAGAATTGCGTCTTGAAACCTAGAATGGTGATATAAGCCGTGGTTACACTACATAGAAATCCCCGGGTTTTTGGACACCCGGGTCTACTAGCCCGGCTCTGAAAAATCCCTCCTGAGGCCCGGTGTCCGTCAACACTACTCAAATTTTGTGACGGGGCTCTAAATTAAGCCCTCCAAAACCCGTTCGAGCTCAGATGTGATTATTACACCGCGTTTTTAACAGGTGTGGACAGAAAAAAAATCGGGTTCGACACGGGTTTTTTATGAAGTGTAAAGGGCGGTTTACACTAGGTTGCAGCAAGTTGCAAGTTGCAGCAACTTGCAACTTGTTGCAAACTACCTGGGACGGTTTACACATAAAAATATCGATGCAACATCCAGCGTGATCGAGTTGCAACAAGTTGCATGCCCGTTTACACATGCAACTTTTGTGAAACGTTTTGGTCTCATCAGGTTTATGCAACAAGTTGCATGAAGTTGCATATGAAAAGTTGCATGTGTGTAAACGGGCCTTAACAAGGGCTATTGGGCCCCGTTCTGATTGACATATAATCTTGTCTCCGTCTTCAATACTTGGAAATAATCGTAAATGGCGACGTGTGCCTAACCGAAGTTTTTTCAAATTAAAAGCCTGTTTACGAGTGAAAATGCATATAGCGGTTCACATTATGCGTAAGAAAGGTGTAATTTCTTAAGCTTTTCAATAGTCTGAGACCAACATGCTTTTAGAAGTCCCGATTAGAAGTTGTTGTATGTAGGCCACGGATAATTTGCTTATTAGCATTTACATGCAGTTGCAATTTGAAACTTTTTCTCGAACTCGCGTGGGGGACGTAATTTTATCGAAGCCTTCGGCGACGCTGATAAGGCGATCATTAACCAAGAATGATACATGTAGTGTCAAGTGGAACAAGAGGCCCATGGGCATGGCGCTCAGCTGACATTTGATGCCTAGGTTTGATATGAAGCATGTAAGGGGTATTGCAGTCTTAGGAAGGTTTGTGGGTGATGTCAAATTTTATTCATCGAATGTGCATGGTCCGATGGGATTAAGTTTGCTAATTACCATTAGAGATTTTGTCCAATAGAATTTTGAATGAATCACATTTTATTTTGGAAAGCATACAGTATACACACATGTGTAAGAGAATAACATTCATTTGTCTGCTGTGGCGAAGAGTTCTCTATTCTATGATTTCAAACGCCCCCTGGTGCGCCTAATATAGGTCAAATCACGCTCATTTTTTGTTTCCTAGGAGAGTTCACCCAGGGCTACCTTCAGATGAAATTCGGAGCTTCTAGAACCCACTGTCGCGTTTTTCCGCCGCGGTTTCACAGTGCATGCGAGGAAAGGGGCGCGATCACGCCACGCCCGCCACACGCCCCTGAACAAACGCCCAGAGGAGTGATAGAAAACGCCCCAAGACCCCGTCAGAGGCGTGATCAATCGCGCCCCCCAAAACTCCTTTCAGTGGCGCGATTCAGTAGCGTGATTCACGCCTCTGGAAACATCGAGAAGTGCGTCTGGCTCACGGAAGTTCAGATTTTATTGCTTGATCATCATAATGTCACAAATCATTCAAATACACATGGCAGCATGGCCCCCAGAGAGAGAGACAGGAACCGGAAGTAGCCTACCTTAGGTCTCACAGAACAGTTACAGTACATTATGGTCTCACTGGACAGTTTGATATCAATTATAGACAAACAGAAGTGACAGCAATTATAAAGAAAGCATTCAAGCAAGTGCATAACTTACAGACTTTAACTCTACAAAATGCCTAGGGTTTGCAAATAATGTTATAAGACATGGTACTGGCACCAAAAGACCTGGTACACTGTATCCCCCTCCCCTGACAACGCAAATAACTCCTGTGGAAATCTCCACAGAAGTGATTTTTTTCATCGCTTCCCTGGAACTCCCAGGGGAGTGATCTGCTTCCGGGGAACACTCCAGGGGAGTGATTTTCAGTTCACTCCCCTGGAGTGTCCCAGGGGAGTGACCAATCACTCCCCTAAGTAAATCTCCTCACATGCACTGGTTTCATCGCTGCCCGACAAATCCTTTGTTATTTTCTCGGTCCGCTGCCTTTTAAGAAAATTTTCTGCTGGTGCGTTTTCCCGCTGCGCGAAAACGGGTGGCTTCGGGCCTTTAGACTAGCTCCGCTGACCTTTGGTCAGCTGAGATAAAAAAGCCAACACTTATACTAATATGCCGTGACGTTTGACTTCGTGAAAAACAAGACGGCGTGTTTGGTTTGACAGGTTAGTCGATATTGGCTAATAACTCGCGCTTCCCTTGAAAGGAGACGTGGTGTCTGACCGGGATAATTGAACCGACTATTTGATGTCCCCAGTTCGATGTGTGCTAAACGAACCGAGGAACTCCGCCGTCTTCGCATTTTCACGATGTGCACCAGTGAGGTTCATAGCCTACTTTCATGACTTTGGGACGGGAGATCTGTTGCAATCCCCCTCAGCAGGCCCCCACTTTGAAGCCGGAGACAGACATGACAGAGGGGCGCAGGATTGAAGAGCGGAGGGTCATTTAATTTGATTTACACCGCGCTCCCACTTTCAATATGGGGGCTATGGCGGCCATATTGGATTCCGTGTCCAATCACTGCTGACTGAAATACAACACCGTGCAAGTATCTTCTGTTGAAACTGCACTGACCAAACTGCCACGATTTTTTGACACAATACACACAGGCCAACAAATAAGCACACTTCAAGAAAATTTGAATAACATGTTGGAAAAGTCTTTTTCCCCTTTAGCCGACACACTGGACAGCAATTTTGTCCAACATGATGTTGGAAAAATATTGCATGTGTACTATAAAACTTGGACTACATGTATGTGAAAAACTTGCATTCAGCAGTGATTGAGATCTGTGTACTATAGTACACAGACCTCAATCACTGCTGATTGGAAGTTTTTTCACATAGTCCAAGTTTGATAGGAAAACCTTGGGTGTCCGCACTTAATACATTGTTAATTCTCCCTTCGAAGACGATGTGCTTGCCCAGAGGAGTCACCAGCGGCTTAGAGACCGGAAACAGGGGCGTGCACGGTATGAATTCCATGGTCAGCATCGGACCTCGTCGTCTGGACACTCGACATCAAACATCGCAATGACCATGCACTCGACATATAAATTACCAGTTTAGTTGGAATCCGATGACTTGACCATCTGCCTCGAGGTTGGCGGAAGTTGTGAAGAGGGAAATCGCTCATCGAATATCATGTCGTCCAGATAAATGACAAGGAAATGCTACATGTATACCCGAAACGTATAATCGTGTTTCTGGGGATAGATGTGTAGGTTGGGCAAGATGAACGTTAGTTCCATGGGAGAAGTGGAGTGCTTGCTCACAGACCAATATGGTGACCCGCTCCAGCAAAAGCAGGCGCTTGTTGATCATCATTGGTCATCAGTTTGCTCAACTCTTACCACTCCTGTACAGTACTATTTTCAACCTGCAGTGACGTACATTCAGCTGTTGTGTTAAGGCCTATTCCCACTGACGCGATTTTTGTGGCGGAGAGCGACAAAACGCGGCGATATCGCAGGCCATAGAAATTTGATGCTACTTTTTCAATGGTAGAAATCTTTTGTTATTGCCTTTTGCATGTGAAAATGACAGGCCAGCGCGAAGTCGCGGCGTGAAAACGCGACAGTGGGTTCAGGCCTTTACTGTTGTAAGGCCGTTAACCTTTTCCTGGGTTGCGAAATGCGACTACGTTTGCTAGATCGGGTCACAATTTTGCATGCTTTTATTGATCAGAATTCAAAGACCAAAACGTTCAAAGGAAAGATCGGAACTTCATTTCCTCTTGATAAAACACAAACAAACAATGAAATGTGGGATTTTTTGTCTCACTGAAAAGAGACCGTCTCCAAATTCATGCGGTAAAGAATTTTTTATGTTGTTCATCCAGACGATAGCTAGGAGGTCAAATGGAGACACGAGTTCTTCTCTCATGCAATACATGCTCCTGTGTATCAATTAATGCAAACTGATCATCCTGAAGTAAAATAATCTGGTCAACAGAAGCTAAAAACTGATTTGGTGGACTTCTATCAAGCATTTGATACAGTTGGCATCAGTTGTTGGCGACTGAAGCAAGCATTCGTTGTTTCTATCTTACTTTTTTGACAAGGTACATACATGGCTCGAGATTTCAATTTCACTTGCAGTGGACAATCATAGCAAATGGAAAGAAAAGTCGGATAAGCCATTAGTACATTTATTTCAATTAAGTCAGTGATTTTGTGGATAAACATGTTGTACATATAAAGTGGTGCTCGAAAGTAAGTGAACCCTGCCACGAAATGCAAACATACCTCATTTCATTTTTAGATTGACAGTAGGCAAGCAGTCACAGTAGATTATTGAGAATATCATGAGTTAGGAATATTTTTCCTCATCACAATGTTTTTAACACAGTATCGTGTTGGGTTCACTAACTTTCGAACACAACTGTACATGCGCCTACAGGTTGTTTGTCTGTTGATTTAACACACGATCACAAGATTAAATCCTTTTACTTATCTTGTGGTTTATTGAGGATTATCCTTTTATTATCAGACGATAAGCGCTTGGGCTCGTCTGATGTAGGCCTACGTAGGCCCTACGACCTATAGACACAATTCCCATCTGATATCAGAGACGTCAAGACAAGTTTGATTCAGAGACCTCAAGAGAGATTTGATTTTTCAGAGACGACAAGATTGTTTTGATTTCAAAGACGTCAAGAGAGATTTGATTTCAAAGACGTCAAACGAGATTTGATTTCAAAGACGTCAAGAGAGATTTGATTTCAAAGACGTCAAGCGAGATTTGACTTCAAAGACGACAAGATAGATTTGATTTCAAAGACGACAAAAGTGATTTTATTTCAAAGACGTCAAGAAAGATTTGATGCCAAAGACGTCAAGAGAGATCAGTGATTCCAAAGTCGTCAAGAGAGATTTCATTTTTGAGACGTGAATAAAGGTATGTGTTACCACAATATTCTGAAACTGGACAATCTCTTGCCCCCTTGTCGCAAGTAGGCTATGCTGGCTGCAGCTACTGCCGCAACAGTCATGTCTGAATGTGCATTTTATATATTCACCGTGATTTAGTACTTCTCTATGGTAGTGATCCAATGCCTGTCTGAAAATTGCTTTCACGAACGGCGAACAATGTGCTTCAGCAAGTTGAAGTGTGAGAGTCTGCGTAGTACTGTGTAGGCCAATAGAATGAAACTTGTCCGACTCAGAATGTGAAATAAGTACAGTCATGTATTGTGTTTACTGGATCTGGTATACTAAAAACTGGGAACGATCGTGGACCCTATTCAAGTGAAAGCACAGGGACATTGGCTGGTATTCATAAAAGCTAGCAAATGCTTTTACTTCAGGTTTTGTAGTACATTTATATTGGACATCGCTGTACAAATCTTAAGTAAAAGCATTTGCTTACTTTTATAAATACCAGCCATTGTCAACCTAGGCGGAGGCCTTCTGAACGATCTGCTGAAGTTCCGCGAACGTTGCTGATTTCCCGTGTCGAGGGGCATTGCCAATACTATTCGATTGTTCGATTGAGAATTTCATGAATGGGGAAATTGGCAATCAAAAACCAAACCCGTACTATCATCTACTATATCTTACCGACCATCAAACTATGGACGGCGTGGGTTGCTGAGAACATACTTCACATACCACAAATACTGTGATCACTAGGTGGGCATAGGCCTACTACATGTAGATATTGGCGCGTGACGCAATTTTGGTACTTGGTGATGACATTCAAATTCCCGTTGCGAAAGCTCACGAAAAGGAACAAATGAGGCCTAAACGTCCAATTACAC
>NMRB01005879.1:0-16592 GCA_002633025.1 Notospermus geniculatus
GTTTCTCCTTAATTGTCCAGCGGCCACCCGTGGGGCTTGGTCGCTATTCTTTCCTTAATTGCTTGTTTGTTCTGTCTACACAGGTTATGTAGCTCTGCATTCGGGTTTCAGCTCAGTCTTTTCTAGAGTTTCAGATTGTAAAGTTCCACTTGAAAAAGACCCCGGTTGGGGTCGAAAATTCGTGAATTCTGGAGATTGACTTCTTGCTTATTATCGAAACACATAGGGCCATATTCATAAAGGGTGTTTAGCCTAATCAGCGTACAAATTCTGCATTACACAGGTTAAAGGCCTAGAAAACTATTGTCTGATGTCTGTATGGTGCTTCACCAGAGGCGTTTACCCGCAGGTTAATCACACGTGTACAACTTTCCTGCGTCTAAGTCCAAGAGGACAAAGGAAAAGTTAAACGATCAGGCAGGCTTGTCTAGAATTTGTCCAACACATTCTTTTGTCCTCCCACACTGGGACGCAGGAAAGTTAGACGTGTGTGATCATCTTGTGGGTAAATGCCAGAGATCAGGCAGCATACAGAAGGCAGAACAATAGTTTTCTAGGCCTTTAACCTGTGTAATGCGGAATTTGTACGCTGATTAGGCTAAACACCCTTTATGAATATGGCCCATAATGTTATTTACTCGAACGAACGATAAACTGTCGTTGTCGTACACGTTTACGTTTGTCGTTTGGTTTCGAAACCTCCCTAATACAACAGTAAAACGTATAACAGTGTTTGTTGACTTGCGAATCTTTCATGTTGCCTGCCAACATGGCGAAACCAACCATGACTGTGTGTCAGATGAGAACAAGAAGGGGACGTTTTTGGATGAGACGACAGACTTGAACTTCGAGGTGCTCATGAGTACAAAAAGAAGGTACAAATCATCGCCTTATCTGGCAGACTAAAATCAACTGACAGCAACCAGTGACCCCTGGCAGAAAAAAACGAAAAATATTGTGGGAGTAGAAAGACTGTACCCTGCAAACGTTAGGCATTTAATTGTTTAGAAGCTGTGAATATGAACGTGAATATGACCTTCAAAGAAAATTGCATTTATTGCTGGCAAAAAAAATCAAAATTGGTCCATTTTTGAACATATAAAGCCGTTATTTGGCATTTCAATCCACAAATGCTTTGCATGACAGTAGTGGAATGGAAAGACAAATTGATGGTCATATTGATCCGATCTGAAATTTATATGAAAAATGGCGGTCAAAACGTTCAACTTTTTTTCCAGATTACTAAGTGACATATCTTTTTCGACAGAGTTCACTTTTTTGTACTTCGGCCGAACAACTCACAACAGGGAGAAGTAGGGCTACCGTGTCATTCCATGGACAGCACTTTACCCTATATTACTAGGTGCATTCAATTCGAGTAGCGGTACCTGTGTATAGGCCTACTAGGATCTCTGCCGGTTCTTCGGCAAAATAACACTTCAATGATGTGCAAGCCCTACCAGTCCCACTACCTGAAAAGAATTTGTCATTTCTAAGGAATTATTATTCGGAAGAAGAAAACTGGTCGATGAGACTCGATAAAATGTTGGTACACGATATATTTGGTCGCTGATGACGTAAACACAATTCGATGTTCTGTGGAGGTAGTTCAGTTGTTGGTGGACCGAAGGTAATGGACGGGTACTTGTACATAAATTATATAATCTGCTTCAGCGACAGTCCTCTGTGTGAGCTTCATAAAGTAGAGCGGTCAAGGTTATAATGATACATATAAAAACCTCTAGCCTGTTAAAACAAATTGACTATTACCAGTATGACTGAGACCAGTCTTTGCCATGAGAAATTTCGTATTGTCGCGCATGACTGGGGCCTTTTAGAATCAGGCATACAGCAAGCGGTTGTTTCATTGCTCGCATGTGCTGTCATGTGTTCCAAGCTGAAATGTATGGCCTTTGATATGTTACCAAAGGAAACGAACATCACATGCCAGATGATAAAAAGGAGGGGATCCTGTATAGAGAAGACGGAGGTGTTTGAATTTCAAGGTGCTCGAATGTACCGAAGAAAGGTAATCTTTTTATAGGGAGTCAGAAAAACACGAATTGGTCCAGTCGCTTTGTGGGGTACCGAATGCCGGAGGTTTTCTGATATTCGGGAGTTTAAGAAATCAAACGATAAACGTTAACTTTACGACAACGTTATTTTTCATACTACACATCCAACGGATTATATATTGCATTTTTGGTACAAAAAATAACGTTGTCGTAAAGTTAACGTTGATCGTTTGATTTCTTAAACTCCCTATTGAGGTTGAGAACCGCCTACTTATCCTTATCACAATGCTGAAACGGATTGATTCAGCCAAATACGTCATCAATTGCGTCAGAATGAGGTGAATCTTTCTTTCTATCTATTCACCTCATTCTGCCGCAATACTCTGTTTATTTTTGTAGGTGCTATTCTATAGCTGCGCTCCTCTTCATGGTCATACATTTATCTTCATGCCACTCTTGCTCATTTTAAATTGCACATGTCATTGATAAGTTATTGAACTCCTTTTCTTTCAGCCTATTTAGTTTTCTACTAATTACATACACTCTTGGTCCAGGTCTACATTTAGCAACCAATTTCTGGGGCTTGGCCTCTATTCATTCCTTAATTGCGGACACCTCCTGTTTGCACAGGGTATTTCAGATCAACATTTGGTATTCAGCTTAGTCTCTTCTGAAATCTAGTGTGGAAAAGTGCCAGCCTGAAGAAGACCCCGGTTGGGGTCGAAAATTTGCTTACACCTTGGAATTCGACTTCCTGTATTATATCAAAGTTACTAAAGAGTAGTTTTTTCACAAATAGTGCGGTATGCTATATACTCCCGTCGGATTTTTTGCTAAAATTGATTTTTTACTATTTTGCCTTCGGTGAGGACCCAACATCCTCAGAACATCAGGCGTTCTTAGTGCTCGCTACCTTCGTCGCCGCACACAAACCCCTGAGGAAATCCGAACGAATCCGTGTGCCAGCCAGCCCAAGACAGCTTGCGCCCAATCAGAATGCCCGTACTAAAGAGGCCAAGGAAGCGGAATCAACCTCGCTTTCAGGCATTACTTTGCTTTTTTCATTCATAAAACGGTGTAATATTTCCTGGGACCGAGGTTAGATCGCAGATGTTTCAAGATGGCGGCGGATTCAGAGATTGATTCTTTCGCATGTTTAATGTGAAAAATTCCATGTTCCTAGCTTAAATAATTTACAGAGAAACACCCTGAGGGCCTATCTTGAAGGCAAGGACATTTTGATTTGTTCCAAAACGGGAAGCGGAAAATCGCTTATGTACCAACAGACGATTTTGGCGGCGAAGGTTGAAAGACCGATCGTGTTTGTGATAGGCCTAGTTCCCCTTTTGAGTATCATGAAAGAACATACGGAGCATTTTTCGGAGCTAGGCTTTACAGCAACGTACGTGGGCAAGGATGTCAACGAAAACGCTGACCTGTTGAACGGGGCGTATGACTTCGTGTATGGTAGTCCCGAGGACTTGGTTGGGAATGAAAAGTGGCGGGATATGATGCAAAATCTGAGAGATAGGATATCAGTGATTGTTGTGGATGAAGCCCATACTGTTGTTAACTGGTAAGTGCATTGGGCCAAAGTAGGCCAAAGCCCCTATCTACACCATGCCAATCCAACACCATGACTTAAGTCTCTAGAGGCTAAGGATATCCACACCGATCCAACAGAGACACCATGACATTTGACAATCAAGATGAATCATGATGACTTTCGTGAACATAAATCCACACACAGTCAAAGCAGTCTCCATGGTCTCATAGCTAAGGCTATATGTAATTTATAATACCTCTAGGCCGGCCTATCTCACTACCTAATAGGATATTTACTGCACTGTATTTTATTTTAGGGGTGAAGGCAAGGCTGATGAGGACCCCTTCAGGGAATGGTTCAGCAAGATTGGGGAGTTAAGGTCACTTTGCCCAGGAGTGCAGCTAATTGCAGGTGGGTAGACTACTTATCAATCATAGGCAATGCGTCAACAAGGCATTCAGTCTGTTCTGGTGTAAGTGTAAGAGCGTCTGCTAATACCCACGGTCGGCTCGGTATTGTTCGGGCCCATTCGGCCCCGAGCCTTGTATGCATGGATAATTATAATCCCNATAATCCCCTCAGGTATTTTTGAATAGGCAGGCAGTTCGCTTTGGGATCCCGAACTGAATGCACGTGCTGTATACACTGTAAATAATATTTTAGACAAACATTCGTATCTGAATATAAACAATATCTTGGAGCCGTCTCTCTCTCTTGTTCCATGTCAACCAGAAGTTTAGTGAACTCGTGGACCAGAAGAACGATACAGTTCTACACATATTTGACGCTAGGTGGCGATATCGGAGAATATCACCACTAGTATCGACGCTAGGTTTCCATCTTGAAAAGTAGTGCGAGCGCGGAGCGAACAGTAGAAATTCTTCTAATTGTTAAGCGGTCGCCCCATCACTCGTTTCCTGCGCTTACAATAGATTGTTGAAGATAGGTGTATAAAGGTATAGAGTGATACACACGTCGGTGGGAGGTGGGAATACATATAAAGTAATAATAAAGCTATTCTGTTTCATTTTCGACAAGATAAATACTGTTTTCTTCTGGAAATAATACCATTTTGAAAAAGAAGTTCTCGTCACGTGATGGACCAGCCCGCCGACGATGACGTCAAGGTTTTCAAGATGACGATCTAGCGTCGATGGCAGTGTTAAAATTTTCGTCCAATTATCAACAAATTCCAACGCTGTCGTGGACTGTGAATGGAAGGTGGAGGTCATCTTTTTCGCTTTTACACGTGGAAAAATAACCGAACGCTGTTCGATATAGTATCGATCCGCAACGCACGCGCACTGCGTAAAAAGGCCTTTAAACATGTTGAACTCATGACTTAAGGCCCGTTTCTACGAAAGCCCAGAAGGCTCTTCAATCTTCAATCTTCAAGCTTGAAGTAGAACTTCAATCTTCAAGCTTGAACTAACTCCGACTTCAATCTTCAAGCTTGAACCACCGACTTCAATATTGAAGCCAGACAAATTATTTCAATTTATGAGTTATATCGACCTTCGTCCCTAAGAAATTGCAAAATTTAGTGTTCGATATGTTTAATATGATCCAATTCCAACCATTTCCGCGGATTACTATCAAAAAATGTACAATATTAATTATTTCCACTCCAATCTTCAAGCTTGAACCTTCCGACTTCAAGCTTGAACCAGGGACTTCAATCTTCAAGCTTGAACCGTCAGACTTCAATCTTCAAGNCATTCTACTCCACAGAACGTGGCTGGTTTGTTCAGGGCCTCGTGCGTGCGAGTTAGGGAGGTAAGCTAAGAGGACCTGATTTCTTCAGGATGGTCTTTAGCCAGAAAGGTGAATAAACATTCCAGGCCAATTATCTGGACTTCACACCTCTTTGCACCCCTTCGAAGGTGTTTTGAAGGGGTCGAAATGGATTTTTCCTCTGTGTGGTGTAAACGTAATGTGAATGCAGCTGCATGTACATTAATATTATTACTATTATTATCATTATTAACATCACTACATGTAAAATGTTTTTAGCGATTTTCGATAAAAATCTTCAAAGCGCTTCACATAAAATTACGGATACAATAAAACATCACAGATTATAGATAAAGTGTATGTTGTACATTAAAACATTTCTTAAAAGTCTCTAAGAGTTTCTTAAAAGTACTAAGGGACGCTGTCAACCGAGTACCTTCTGGCAGCTTGTTCCATAGTCGTGGGCCGGCCACGGGCACTGAGAAGGCAGAAGAACCAATCGCCTTCTTTGTCAACACTTGCTTACATAGACGCTTTCTCAGTGTGCGTCGTCCTGGAGCAGGGCTCGATTAATCTCTCCACTTATATTAGCTTGCGACCAAATCATTGAGGCATTTGAAGCAAAGAAATTCATCTTCTACTCCAGGCAGTAAATTTACTGTTTTCTTTGTTCCTGTTTTGATACTAATGAATCACTCAATCCACTTGTGCATCCGTGCTGACAGTTTTACCAGATTCACACCGCACGCAGTCGTTCTTCTGAAGAAATTAACGCCTGTATTGTCGTTAAAGCTTGAAGATTGAAGTCTGAGGGTTCAAGCTTGAAGATTGAAGTCCCTGGTTCAAGATTGAAGTCAGAAGGTTCAAGCTTGAAGATTGAAGTCCCTGGTTCAAGATTGAAGTCAGAAGGTTCAAGCTTGAAGATTGAACTTCATGAGCCTTCTGGGCTTTCGTACGTTTCCACTAGAGCGTTTTTTCGCTCGTGGAAAAGCGACGCGTTTTTGCGCGACGGATATCGCGGCGGTGATCATTTTCTGGAGGGGTTTCCATTAGGCGGGTTAGGGCGTTTCATACACCATACACTGTGCACCGAATACTGCTCGGAATGTACAGAAGTACGCCGCGGAATACGCTTTGAATGCTATTCGAGCAATCGGCTTTTGTCCGCCGGCGGTCTCCATTGCGCAATTTTCGATCGTTTTCACCGTCCCGCTCAGGTGGAAAGAGATAAAGGGATATCCATTACAGCTTTCTCAGCGGATTTCCGCTCGCAAAAACGCGGCGTCATGCGCCGCGCAAAAACGCTCTAGTGGAAACGGGCCTTAAAGGGCGGCGCACACGAGCGACAATTTTGACCGATTTGTCGGCCGACTTGGCTTCCGACCACCAAAGCGACAAGATTTGGCGCTTCTGATTGGCTGTTGTCTAGTCGCACCACCAGTCTCGTCGGCGGTCGCCCAGATTTAGTCGCTCGTGTGCGCCGCCCTTAAGACAAGATGTAGAACCCTACTAGCTGTTATTAAATCGCATTACCTTGGCTGAATTGATAATTGCTGATGTTAAAGTAAATAAATGTTGAGGAGGGCTGTGATAATCGAGTTGCCTAAGATCAAAACTTCTACATGCTGTTTGTGTAGTTTCAGTCGAGCGCAAATGTGCCATGGTTGGAGTTTTTTTTAGCTTCGCTGGGCCAGTAATCGCCAGCGAAGCTTTTGCTATGCTGAGAGCCATCACATATATCCTGCTGTAGATTTCCTGTCTGTTTCGCCGGACTACTCCGACAGTGTGACCTGGAATCGGCTCAACACCATTGCTATTGGAATTTTAATGGAAGTGCCCGAAGATAACCAAAATGCACACGTCTGTGATACGTATTTTACGCAAGTACAAATGAATAAATTTTGTGTTCTGCCGTGTCTGTGTTTGTGAATGACAGTCAATAAAGACAGCAAACTTATGTCTGTGCAGTGACGATCAACTGTTTCCTCTAGTCCGCCAGCGCTGAAACAGTCAGAGTGAACACTAAAATACGCATACCATCAAGGCTAACGTCCGTGTCGCGTCCACATTTACCTGTGGTAGTGTGGAAAAGTTGTTTCAATTCACAAACTTATTATCTCAGTAATTTTGGTATACAAGAAAAGCAGACTATCCACAGCATGTCACATTGCCTCATCAACTCCACGCAGACAAAACACGGACTCTCTTTGCCTGCTAATTTACCGTGAGGCCACGTGTTTTATATTTATTGGTTTACGGGAGATGGAATCCAAAAGTTATGGTCGGGTGGTCGAAATAAAATAAGAATAAAAATTAGACTCCAATTTCCATGCACGTCCGGAAGAAAGCTGTCATTCGAAATCCATCCATGGAAGTGTCTGCTGTCAGTTTGTTATGTGCCATTCGATTCTCTATTTTTCATTTTACTTTCGTTTTTAACATGTTTAAAGTTCAATCGCAAACATTTGCCACAATCAGCGGGTTTAAAAAGCAAACAACGAGAAGATTTTATTTTCTTCATCATTTTTTATTCAAAAAAGTGGGTTCGGTCGGCAAAAATAAAACAAAATTGGGTCATTTTCTGATTTTATTTTTTTTCTGATTTCTGGAAAAAGCAAGTCGGCGGTCCCGTAAACCAATAAATAAAAAACACGTGGCCTGACCGCAACAAAAATCGACAAGCATGGGACACGTGGGAAGATACGTGCAGCCCAGCCTCTCTGGACTCCATACAGTTGCCATAACTGAATTCAACTGGACAACAGGAATTCCAATTGAGACAGAACAAAACAGCTACTTCTTGCATATTGTATATGTCCTATACAGTGTTATCGCCTATTTCCTAATGTTTGTGATTGTAGCAGTTGGCGTTCCAGGCAACATTCTGACCGTCATGGTGGCTGCAATGAGCCACAATAGAAGACACACTGCAAGCGTCTATATGATTGGCTTAGCTATTCCTGATAGCGTGATTCTTCTTCAACTCGGGGTTGATGGATCTTTGAGGCTAGGTGGCTTAGCAACATTTTGGCAATCCAGAGAACTGGAATTCGAGTAAGTGTATAAGGTCGAAATACCGTACTTTCCCTTGAGATGAAGCTGGGTGGTTTCAATGACGCAGGGTTAGCGCCACGACTACGATTAGCTAATCGTATCCTCGAAGTTCGTAACAAATAGTACCGTGGTTTCGAAGGCTTGGTATAGTTAGCTTGTTAGACCAACGTATACCAGGGTACTTTTGTGTACGACATATATCCTACATAGTATAATTGTTTGGGTGTACACAGGACAACAAGCCACACTCCGAGTTCCTGGCATGTATGACAATATCGTGTTCTCAACAATATGTTGTTTTTATCTTAAAAGGTTCATATATTTTATGATGTACGCCTGTGCGATGACATCAGGACTCACATTATCAGCCATGTCGTTGGATCGGTTAATTGCTGTCCGGTACCCAATGGTTGCCAAAAGAGTATGCATCGTTACCAATGCCAAAATTATAGTCATTATCATCAATGTGTTGATTGTTGGGGCAAATGTGTCGACATTCTTCTGCCATAGGTACATCAAGGACAGCGTTACAGGTAAGGATTTATATGCCAACAACAATCCAAATAGCTAATAGCGCCAGAAATAATATTATGTAGGTATGGTATGGTGAACATCCGTAGCATTTTGAAGGCCTACGTTTCACAAACCAATTTCGATTCAGCATTTGAGTTGACGGCGATTTGGTTTGTTCTCCGTACTCTTCTAATAATTCTACACCAAACGCTCACCGAAGGGCCTTTTTTCACAAAACGGACGGTGAGTACAATATGTAGGCACATTGTAGGCACATTGTAAACTTCATTGTATGCCTAGTTGCTCGACGAAAAATAAAGAACCAGGAAAAACCTGACGCAGTTTTTTACGCACGTTGTTTGACGGTATTTTTCTCGGTTAACCTTGCACAGCTTAGGAAAATCCGCAAAATACATGTAGGACTTTGTAACTTGCGCACTTGTATGAGAGAGAAGCACACACAAGACAAATATTTGTCTTGTGTCTTATTATTAATGGGAAAAAAGGTTCGGCCTGTCAAGAGGAAGACAAAGATTTATCGGTATAGATGTAGACTAAGATTGCCATGAGAAGAACTAAGCTTCATTTGATTAAGCGGATTGTCCAGTTATTCAAAAAATCATATTTTTGCAATAAAACTTAGTTTTATGCTTATAAAACTTAGTTTTTTGGATAAAATATAGGTTTTTTGACAAAAACTAAGTTATTCTCTTAAATAAACCTACCGGTACATTTTTCTAACACCAACTTTTATGGAAGAAAACTTAGTTTTTTCCTTCATAAAATATGGGTTTTTATCAAACAACTTAGTTTTTGTCAAAAACCTATATTTCGTGACAAAAAACCTGGTTTTATACCACACAACCCCCATTTTATCGACAAAAATGTTGTTTTCTGCATTGAAATGTCCAGTTATTCCATAAAACTAAGTTTATCAGTCAAAAAACAAAGTTTTTTAATAAAACCAAGTTTTATGCCATAAAAAGTAGGTTTTTGATAAAATCCTTGTTTTTATGGAAACCTACCTTTTGGAACCTCTATCCCACTGACCAAGATGATTTCGCTGCGACGAGGTTGCGAAATATCCGTACAGTAGTGTGTGTGCGTGCAACCATATACACCATGACCCATGGGCCCCAGGTTTCCTATCCTCATCCCAATATAACAAAGAATCGTGTACGTGGGACGAGGTAGTAGAAAATACAAGTTTCGTGATAAAAAAACAGGTTTTTGTACGCCGTTTGTTCAGTTATTCAAGAAACTTATATTTTCTACAAAAATACTGGCTCTATTGAAGAAAAACTAAGTTTTTTCCATAAAAACAAGTTTTTTAATGCAGAAATATAGGTTTCTTGGCTATTTGTCCAGTTATTGCCGAAAAACTAAAATTTTTAGACAAAAAACTAAGTTTTATGCTGATGACTGAAAAACCTGTATTTTAGCTTTAAAAAACTTAGTTTCATTGCAAAAATATAAGTTTATGACAAAAACTAGGTTTTTTGGAGAACATATTATTAGTTTTTGTCAAAAAAACTATATTTTTATCCACAGAAACTAAGTTTTATGAGCATAANGCAGGACACAAAATTAATCTTAAAGAAGTTGTTCTGCTTGTCAAGCTTGTTGTGAAGGTCAACCTGCTGATGTAAACGTAAGGTTTTTTTGGAACCATCACTCCACCGATCTACTCAATCATTTTGTTGTTGCCTTTTTACAGGGTGCAGGTTAGAGGAAACCTACCTCCACCCTCCTCGGGCGAGTTTGGTTAATAGATTGATCACTTCGGTAACAGGCTTGCACCCAGTTCGAGGTCTGTTCGTCCGAATGCGTGCCACTAGATGGCGCGCATGAATCTCCTATCGATTGAGGAATGGATATCTTCAAGTAAACAGAATAATAATATAGCGCATTCGATTGCAGACCCTTTTGACATAATTTTATTCTTTACAGTTTAATGGTCACTACGAAATATCCCAGAAATATGACTAAAATCGACGAACTATGCTTCTAACAGCATGAGCAGTGCTTGAGAAATCGCCCGACCTCATTCAAGTCGTGTGCCTAATTCCGGCCGACGCCAGTGCAGGTCGGTTCGTGTTTACACGAGAGAAGAAGTGACCTGCACCTACCTTCACCTTCCCGACTCACGCGGCGAACCGATCTGGCCTGAGGAAGGTGGAGGTCAGTTTTTAGCTCACCCGTGAGCTTTTGTCGTCGGTCAGCGTCCGTCGTCCGTCGTACTCCGTTAGCGGGGCACGTTTTGTAACCGCTAGAGCTATTGATCTGAAACTTGGTACATATATACCCCTAGGTCAGATGACCTATGACACTAAGTTTCGGTCCGATTCGATTCTTGGCTTGGCCTCCGAGGCGGCCAAAACCAAAAACACAAAAAGTGCAATAACTCCTGAACTAATGACTGGATCATCTCCAAATTTTTATCATAGGTGTATCTAATTAGGATACATAACATACGTAACGGGTTTTCGATTTGACCTACTTTTCAAGGTCACAGAGGTCAAAGTTCGACAAAAAGTAACGAACCTGCCACAGTTCTTAATTATTTCACCGAGAGTCCTAATATCTTGCATAAACGTGTATTGGAGGGGTACCTTCGAAAATAGCAAGTTTCGGCCCGATCGGACATCCAGTATGGCCGCCAGGTGGCGTAACCTGAAAATCATCCAAGTGCTAAAACTCAGGAACGGCTTGACCCAGAGTGCTCGAACTTGATATTTACCTCCCTCTTGATGACCTTTACAAGCACGTCAAATTTCGGCCTGATTAAACTTCCAATACGGCCGCCAGGTGGCGTAACCCGAAAATCATCAAATGTGCTATAACTCAGGAACGACATGACCCACAGCGCTCAAATGTGCTATGTCGCTCCCTCTAGATGACCTTTATGTGCATGTGAAGTTTTGGCCCGATCGGACATCCAATATGGCCACCAGGTGGCATAACCCCAAAATCACTGAAATCGTGCAACTTGGGAATGACTTGACCCAGATTGCTCATAACTGACATGCACCTCTCTCTGCCATTACACTATTACGTTCAAACGGGTGAGCACATGGTCCATGGACCGTTTAATTTTCGCTTTTACACGTGGAAAAATAACCGAACGCTCTTCGATCTAGTATCGATCCGCACGCACGCGCACCGTGTAAAAAGGCCTTTAAACATTGAACTCATGACTTACAGACTAAGACAAGATGTAGAACCCTAGTAGCTGTTGTTAAATCGCACTGCCTTGGCTGATATTTGCTGATGTTAAACAATGATAAAGTAAATAAATGTTGAGAAGGACTGTGATATTATAATCCAGATGCCTCAGTTCAAACTTCTACATGCTGTTTGTGTAGAGCTGATAATTGTTGCACTGGCAGTTTCAGTCCAGCGCAAATGTGCCTTTTGCTGAGAGCCATCGCATATCCTGCTGTTGATTTCCTGTCTGTTTCACCGGACTACTCCGACAGTGTGAGCTGGAATCGCCTCAACGCCATTTCTATTGGAATTTTAATGGAAGTACCCGGATGTAGAGACGATGACCAAAATGCGCACGTATCAAATTCAATTTTGCAATACAAATGCACCAGGCAATGCTGTACAAATCTGAAGTAAAAGCATTTGCTAGTCTTTATTCATATGACCCATTTATCAGCAGCGCCACCTATTATTTTAGGTCAGTGCCAGACGTATCTTAGTATTACATGTAGTGCACTGCAAAGGATTTTTTCATTAACCCACATGGCTCAACGGATTTTCACGGAAGCAACTGCAGCGCCCCCTTTTATCATAATTCGTGCTGAGGCATGATGGGACATCACCATGCAACACCAACCGATGAAATTAATTGGACCTCAGTAAAATTTGTCCACATTGGGGGTATATAAGGTCTTTATTTCACATTTAACTGCCAGTCTGAGTAGATAAAGGGGGTACTAATAAGGAACATACACAACTCGCCCCCGGACAATTCGCCCCTAGGAAAACTCATCACTAGGAAAACTAGCCCCAAGGACAACTCGCCCCTGGACAACTAGCCCCTAGGACAACTCGTCCATGGGACAACTTGCCCCTAGGACACTTCGCCCCTAGGATAACTCGCCCATAGGACAACTCGTCACTAGGAAAACTCGCCAACAGACAATTCGCCCCTGGACAACTCGCCCCTAGGATAACTCGCCCCCTGGCACAACTCGCCCCCAGCATTGCAAAATATGAAATGGCTTGAGCTTTTATCAAACAGTCCCCTGACCACTAAAATAAATAAAGTAAGCAATCTTTTTTTTAAATCATGACTAGATTTTGATCATAAAAGTAACATCATCTACACTCGGGAAATAATTTCAATTAAAAATTGTTTTAGTGTAATACAGTGGCACAAGTTCACATAATCTCTATTATATTCTATTATTATATACATGTATTACAAATTGAGCAAAAAAATGATAATTAATAAGTGGAACCAACTCATTAACAACACCTTGGGAATGAGAGATACTGTTCTTAATTTAGAGGTTAGATTACAAAGGTTAAAGTGATAAGAAATGACCCATTTTGGACTGAATTTTTGGTGTCTTCAGCACAGGGGTGTCCTGCTGGCAAGTTCCACTGTATTTTCTAGCCACTCTGCTGACGGAACGTGCTTTTAGAAAGATAGATGCCAACACAGACAGATTTCACAGTGGATAAAGCAGTACAGATTCCCAAAATTTACACAAAAGAACCTAATATAGTTAGCTAATTGAAGTTATAAGAACCCATCTGAAGGACTTCAGTATATAAAAAATTTAGCCCATCTCGGCATCCGATGATTCATCTCAAAAGACTGGAAATCAGACATTTTCTGCATTTGGGGGCGAGTTGTCCTCGTGGCGATTTGGCCTAGTGACGAGTTGTCCCGGAGGCGAGTTATCCTAGTGGCGAGTTGTCCTAGAGGCGAGTTGTCCTAGGGGCGAGTTGTCCTAGTGGCGAGTTGTCCTAGTGGCAAGTTGTCTGGGGGCAGTTTGTCCGGGTACGAGTTGTCCGGGTACGAGTTGTCCAGGGGCAAATCGTCCTAGGGGCAAATTGTCCTGGGGGCGAATTGTCCTGTTACCATCTTAGCCGGGAGCCAATCCAGCGGAGATGGATCCACTCTAAATGAAGTCTGCAGTATGGTGCTGAGATGGCAGATGATCCAGCAGAGATCCCCTTTAAATGAAGTCTGCAATAGTTACCGAGCTTATTAAGAGACCAGGGGACCATTTTGCAAATCGTAAACTGCAATTAAAGCAAGTACCATTACCTGCAGGGCAACCTGCATTTTATACCCGCCGCGTTCCGCAGATTCATATCTGAACATGATATCAGTGGCCATCAATGCTTCTGGGAAATAGATTCGACTTCGTAATAAATTAGGTTCGGAATTGCAAGAAGGATGAACAAGATGCTAACGACGTCAATGCTCGGTTCTTTACATCTCCGGTCTTACCCCTCGTATTTGGGCTATTATTCCCGCATTTGATAGACGTCGCAAAACACAAAGCTTGGAAGGCAAAACACGAAGCTTGAATCACCTAACAGTCGTAGGGTATGTGGCGCTTTTAATGGCCACTACATGTACACACGAAGCTTATATAAGCCAGATGCACACCGGGCGATATCGCAAGCGATCTAATCGCCACCGATCTTTTCACCGCACACTAGGCGATATCGTTTTTGTGTGTGCGGAGACATGGCCTCTCATTACACAACTCTATCAATGTCTCCGGCTGCTCGGAAGCCCTGTGTTCCATGGGGCTGCGAGATCTGAAATCGTGTGCTAAGAGCATGATTGCTGATTTGCTTTAGGGAAAATTATCGCTTCTCGACATCGCCGTCCACAGCATACCAGGCGATATGCTCGGCGACAAGCGATTCCTCGGACAAACCGGACAGTGATGGACTGCAAGTGCTTAACATTTATCAATAGTTGCAGAACGTTGATCGATTGGTCAATCAATATCCTGATCACTTCCACTTGATACCAATAATACCAAAACAACACGAAAACAGACTAAACAAAACGATATACTAGTATCTCATCTATTGAAGTGATTAAGGTACCGGTACACGTATTGTTGGTGACAAAAAAGTCTTCGATCCATATAACCTGCGATCAATCTGTTCTCAAAAACGATGCCTTCCTTCCTCATATCATGTCGGGACACGAAGCCGTAAACATCAACTCATTATGTCGAGGTAAAGACAGTATTCCTGATGACAGTTTGATCCAATGACTCTCTGGTCGGCGCAGAAACCCGGTGGACAAAAGTAAATTAACACCAGCTTTCCAGGAAATTCTCAAAAAACTTGGCTAAGCACAAATATGCGAATTGGCCGTCCAGTATCGAACCCGAGACCTCTTACGCAATAGGCGAACGCTCTACCACAACCGCGGCCTTTCGGAAAATTTCAAAATGAAAGTCACGGGAAATATCGCAATTTACAAAATTGTCGTGACAGGTTGGCGTTTACGGCCACCTTATTTGGGTCATCAAGAAGAAAAGTCACTTATTTCATGTTCTGCTGTCTGTGTCAAGCTCAGGAAGTGTGCAACCTTCGTAACGATTCCGAGACATGGCGGTCTTGTCTGTCAGATGAGTGACCGGCGGGGGACATGCATGGAGAAACAAGAAGCTGTGAGGTATCCGCCAGCGAAGATGTTTCAGAAGAAGGTAATAATATTACATGTATTGTGTTTGGTCAAGGTGTCTGTCTGGCTGACTGTCCGTCTGTTCAGTCTGTCACAGATGTAACTTTGTTCCTGCAAGAGCTGCAGACCTGGAAATGAGACCCACCCCCAGGCAACATGACCTGAGTTATCGGATGGAATGAAAATTTCAGGTGTCCGATACCTGGTTCATGGTGAAATTGATATACATGTATCAAACGTTGAGATTTTTTTGTCTGTCACACTTTTGTTTCTTGAATAACTTGTCTCCGAGGCCACCTAGAATACTAGAAACACGTAGAATACTAGTAACACTCTGTTTATGGCCCTTGGCGCGATACTGACATCAACAAATTTATTCTCCATGGTCAGCATCATTATGATATTGATATATCAAAGGGGCCGAGGAAATAAGATGTTCTGCGGTATGGCTGGAATCATTTCACTATTACTGGACAGATTTCAACCAAACTTGGTATGAAACTTGGTATGTGGTTCCACCCATCACTCTTATATGTAATCCCTAGCAACGGCATAGCGACTCCATTGTTCTGCGGTATTCCTGGGATCATTTTAATATTGCTAATTAGAATTCAACCAAACCCTGTAGGATGATAATGGGGACGCTAAGCTACATCATTGTACCACTCATTACCCAATTATGTAATCCCTAGCAACGGCATAGCAACTCCATTGTTCTGCGATGAAATGATCCAAGCATACCACAGAAAAAAATGGGGCGGTTATCATGGTTATGCTCTTCGTAGGGTATTACATGACATTGTGATGAGTGGCACCATGAAGTAGCTTAGCCTCACTGTTATCATCCTGCAAGGTTTGGTTGAATTCTAATTAATAATATTGAAATGATCTCAGGGATTACGCAGAAGAATGGAGTTGCTATGCTGTTGCTAGGGATTACATACATGTAATTGGGTAATGAAATGTACTATGATGGAGCTTATCCGTATTTCTTATTTAATGGAACAATACATTCCGGCATGTTTCAATTCCCAAAATCATTCAGTGTCTA
>NMRB01005881.1:5318-16587 GCA_002633025.1 Notospermus geniculatus
AGAGGGTAGGCCTATCAGCTTACATATTCACACCAAGTTATAACATTCAACTGCTGTTCTTCATGATATATTGGCTTAACCCATTAGGCGCCAGACAAGTATAAATTAGGTCAGCTTTTTTTCCCAGTGCTTTTCACTTTTTTACCATATCTTGGTTTTTTGCTCAAATGACAAAAAGAAAAAGTTGAAGTTAAAGTGAACAAGTGATGTTTATTTTGTAGCTTATAACACTGGCTACATGATACAACTGGAGCCGAGGTTAGATCTTGCAAATTTTCGACCCCGAACGGGGTCTTCTTCAGGCTGGCACTTTCAAGTCGAGCTACCAGAAGTGTAATGAAGTGATAGATTTCATTACACTTCTGTAATGAAGTAATTTCATTACACTTCTGGTAGCTCGACTTGAAAGTGCCAGCCTGAAGGTCGAAAATTTGCAAGATTTTTGGAGGACGACTCCTTTTATTATATCATTTTGTGTGTCACCTTTTGTGCTCTATTTTTTGGATATGTACAAAGTTTCAGGTCAATGACCCTACCGAACACTGCACCACTGTTATAGCTCACCAGGTGAGCTAAAAAACCCTGTTATCCTTGCTTTTGTTGGCCTCGTTGAAAACTGAAATTCTTTAACAACTAACTGGGGAACCATGAAACCTATGAATCATTACCTGAGGGGGTGGCATCCCATTTGGCCACATCAACTTCTGGGCTTTGGTCTTCACATCATCATCCTGAAAGTATACAAGGAAGATCCTTCATTCACAGCATCAGGACTTATTACATGTACATTCCTCTCTCAAATAATAAAGGCCTGGAGAATCCGCTCTCCCACTTAGAATAAGACCATCACATTTTCAACCACCAATGGTAAAATCGCTCCACCTTCACTCTCCAATCTCTGTGAGTCCAACTCCAGTGTAGTCCGAAGGCAAAGTGACTGGGGGCTTTGATACTTCAAGACGGAGCATCGGGACTTAACTTAATGCCTCATCTCACATCGCAAGGTTGCCTACACCACTAGAGTAGATGGACTTGGTTTAAGCAGGCTCCCTCAACAAAAGGAGCCAGATTAACGCTGTGTTCACACTGTCGCTTAAAACGGTTTCGAAAACGGTGTAGACAGGTTAAAACGCTTTGCGTTCATACTAAAAACGCTTTTATACCGTATCAACTGAACGTTTTCGAACCTCCTCGCGAACTGATCTCAGAACGGTTCTATTTGAAACGGCACACAGTCTGAACACGCTAAAACAGTTTAGTACAGGTAACCCGGAAGCTGCGCAATGAAGCGCATGTGTAATGTAGCGCATGTGCATCAGATCAATCCAAGGTGGAAGCAATCATTTTTATTACCCACAATTCACCACGCTGTTTACACTTCAGGAAACCACCGCTAGGGTTCGATCTGTACGCGAGACCAGTTAGGTTAATGTGAACGGGAAGCATTTTAGTTATATACATGTAATGGTTTATGTAAAACGGTTTTGAAGCCATTTCAGCAATGTGAACACAGCATAAAGAGATGGGTGCAGTAACTGAACTGAGGGTTGGGATTTAGAATAGACGATTCTCGAATTAGCAGAGCTGCGCACATTTGCCAAAATCGCAACCACAACCTGATCTGAAACAGGGTGACGTGACGCAGTCCATGATTCAGCAATGGTCGACTCTGACGCAACGTCTTCGAAGTCACTGTCGTGGGGTTGTCTGCGTCACGTCATTCAGCTTCAGATCGAGGTCGTGGTTTAGATTTCGACGGAAGTGCACAGATCTTTGTTGTTTACGTCAATTTGAGAATGGTCTACCACAAGAATCTTTAACCACTTCAACACCGAATATTGCGTGCATTTTTGTATGCGACGCTTGTGCATTACGTTCGTGATGACCAGCAATCCAGTCTATGGTATAGAAATGGTTTAACGTGATTAGTCAACTTACATCAAGCCATGGATGATTCATCGCTTCAGCAAGGGTGATCCTCTTCTTGGGATCAACTGTAAGTAGTTTCTTGATCAAATCAACGGCTGAAATAATAGTGTAAAACATGCTTATCATTGAGACAGGCTATTTGAGTCCAGATATCATTGGCACTGGGACCCACCACTCACCATCAGAAGATGCTCAATTCAATGAGGTCATCGCCACTTCTCCACGGAAAGATGTCGCTGCGACCGTATCAGGCCTTTGTCTTCAGGACGTCATCTCCATGGCAATACGAGGTGCGAGCATGAAGCCACCTCACGGTAGTGTGATCCTTGACGTTCNTATCTCTTGATAATACATTTATGGGGTGTAAATGCCACCGTTTAAAAGTTAGCTGTACATCGGGTTCCATTCTCCTGTACAAAGCTCAGTCGCTGCGTCAGCTGACGTCCAATGATAAAGTCAGTTCCAAAAATTCAAACGGGATTTTCTCAAAACGCTCAAGGGTGCCAGAGTGGCATCCGGTGGATTCTGAATCTCTGTCATTAAGAGATATAAAAAATGCAAAAAAATTGCTGTTATACAAAAAGTACCACTTCTCAGAAAATCAGGGTTTTGCGTCCGGACTAGATTGCCAGCACGCAAAATCGGCTGTTAGTGCCAAGTTTGTGCTGGACAGCGCTGCATGGAATTCTCTCACAAGTTATGTTCGGCCTACCCGGTATGTCAAACAACACCAAAGTTGATATCGCCTAGTGTGCGACGGCTGGCGAACACAGTTGGTGGCGAGTAGATTGTTTGCGATATCACCTGGCGTGCTGCTGGCTAAGTTAAAGTTAAAAGCTCATGTGTAGGCGTGTCCACAGGTGGTCTGTTTGTTGAGCTATTTGCACAATTCTGCTCCCTTCTCTTCTGTGTAGAACATCTGTTGTCAATGTCCGTGCGGCCAGCTGTTGTCAAGTCATTGTTTGTCAGTGTATAGATACATTTATGTTTGTCAGTGTGTTATAGTCCGGCAACATCTAAGCGCGACCCAATGGAATGCGGGAAGTCAGAAATGAGACAGGAATTTGCGATTTTCAATCATGCATTCGACCTGCATTACCGGTGATGATCCGTTGCACACTATAGACCATTCTCAAATTCCCAGATCTGCGCACTTCCTCCGAAATTTCAACCATAACCTCGATCTGAAACCGGGTGACGTGACGCAATCCATTATTCAGCAATGGTCGAGTCTGACGCAACATCGTCGACGTCACTGTCACGGGGCTGTCAGTGATTCCCCCAGGATGTTGGAGGGGCAGGGTGGGGCTTCTATATTAGGGGCACTTTCCGGCGTGATTGGGTTCCAACGGGGGCAACTACAGCAGAAGTTTTCATCCACAAGGGCCGAATTCACTTGCCTCATACCTCACGCGAGGCTCCATCCAGACAGCATGACATCAAAGAGAGCACCTCCAAAATGATTAATCTAAGTAAAGCTTGCAATAAAATCAACAGAGTATTGAACAAAACACTCAATTTTAACCTCTCATAGTGTCGATCATAGCTTATTTCTGTTAATTAGTCAGACCGGCTAACCAGAAACATCGTAGGCACATACTCAATGGAGATGTCTGCATGCTTGGCGGGAAGCCAACTCTGACGGCCACTGTCAGTTGTAGCCTATTCACACAAATCAAGTAAATATCTCTTCATAAAAATGACTAAGACGGGCAACCTTTATGTCATCGGAAAGGAAATTTCAGTGGGAATCCAACCAAACAGTTTTTGAGGCGATTTCTTTCCATGCCAGAGAAATAAAACCAAAAGTTCAGGACACTAGCTATCCTGAAGTCGGGATCGTCGGCAAACTCGCCAGTGCCTTGGTGTTAGTGATGCGCACTTCTCGTCGCAAATTCATTAATCTGCGCATCGTTATTATTCAAATATATGCTGCTGTCGAGTCTAATGTTTGCACCCCCGCCGTAGGAGAGATAGACGAGCCTGCCATCGCGTGTAAGCCGGTGGGGGTGCATACGGACGATGAAAAATCCAGAGATTCAGAAGGAGGCGGGGCGCGAAAAAGATCGTCAGTGGCAGACACAGCAGGAATGACTGGGNGTGGCGGGATTTTTTGGCAAAAAGGGCAGAGTGGCGGGACCCGGCAACGGCATGGCGCCGCGCCACTCCATTTATTGCTAGGGGAATCACTGGCTGTCTGCGTCACGTCATTCAGTTTCACACCGAGGTTATGGTTGAAATTTCGGCGGAAGTGCGCAGATCTTTCTTGTTTACGTCAATTTGAGAACGGTCTATTGAACACCACTAAAGTCTGTTTGTATTGTCTGATCGCGTTGTTGATCGGTTTTCAAGAGTTGCGTGTGATTGATTACAGATCCGTGGGAAATCCAACTCATATATTGCCCGACTTCCACATTCCATTGGGTCTCGCTTAGATGTTGCCGGACTATACTACTAGGTGGCTCGCAAAAATGCACTCACGAGTCGGGCCATTTAGAATCATTCATCTTGATAGGGCCTTATTTGACCTTGCATTTCTTTGATAACCCATCCGGACAATCATAAGTGTATCATAAATGCATCATAACAATTCATAAGTTGAGCAAGTGATGTGTCACAAGGCCTTACGCAAATATTTGTCCAGTCTTGATCTCAATTTACCGTCCCATCATGTCCATTGTCTTATTTCCCCAAGAACTTGTCCTTCATTGATTTTGTGATTAGTTTGTTTGGAAAACAAACTATGCTGTTGTAACCATTGTTTGCATGTCTATTGCGCACTGGTATTGGTAAATCGATAGGCAGTATGCCAAGATTAGATTTGCAATACATGTACTTCCTACTCAGGTATCCCATTCTCCCATAGCAAGGTTTCGTCTCGCCTCTCTTCATAGTTTGCACTTAGAGTGGATGAAGAGGAGTGAGGTAAAACCCCTGCTGTGGCAGGATGGGGTATCCTGAGTGCAGTAGTGTGAGCGAGTGGCTCAGCACTCACTTCCTTCATCAGCCATGGTTGCAAGTTAAGTCTTGTCTTCTTTCCTTCTGAAAATTTTGCCTGAAAGAATCAAACCCTCCTCAGCACGGTGACTCTAATGTCAGAACAACTGAATCCTTGACAGCTTAGGTACCAGAGAGACCATAATCATAAAACGTTGCTAGGCTTAGTTACTTGCTAAGTATCCAGTTTGTGTAGACCGATGTACACAACAAGGAGCCAACTAAGCTAGCAAGGTTATGTGATTATGGGCCCTAGGGCCTATTCACGAATTCTTCGCAACTTCGCATGCAACTTGCAAGTCTATTGCCTGGCTGCTTTTGTTTACTGACTGCCTTACAATGGGTCATATGAATAAAGAGTAGCAAATGCTTTTACATGTACTTGAATTTTGCAATACAAATGCTGTACAAATCTGAAGTAAAAGCATTTGCTCGTCTTTATTCATACTAGTATATTTACCCGTGGCGCTATTGTATAGGCCCACCCTCTTCAGAAAGAAGACAGTCTCAGATAATACACCGATTTCACAACTCGCAGCGATCACAGCGCCCCTAGTAGCAGTATATAATGGCCACTTCCGGTTTACCTCGCCTCCAGGTGTAATTCCAAGGAGCGAGGTTGATTTTCAAGCTCACCACCAGGAGTGAAGTAAATATTTCCTAGATCGAGGTTACCTCACTCCTGGTGGTGAGGTTGAAAACTAACCTCGCACCTAGGAATTACACCGGAAATGGCTGGTCAAAGTAGGGGCGCTGTGATCGCTTTGAGTTGTGAAATCGGTGTATTCCTCTAAGGTGGCAGTATCATGCTGTGCCAGTGACCTACCACAGGCTGATAACAGGTCTACACTGTAGGATTGATGTCAACATAGGCCTACCATGAATCTGGGTCATCTCTTAGCATTGTCATGCTGATGGAAAGGTTCGGCAAGCTCCGGCAATTTCCGTGAGTTTCACATGGACACAAATTCCTGACAAAAATTGCTTCAAAGTTCACCTTCTCGGCAAATGTTTGGACTGAGAATTGGTCATTTTGTGTGTAGAATCGTAGTGAAAGGTTAGGCAAAGTTTCACAGTGGCAACATGTAAGGTGGCCATGATTTCCTTGGAACTCTATAGATTTAGTAGTATAGATGACCCAATAGATTTGCCTGCATGCAAAGTTGCTAAGGCTTCATGAATATGGCCCCTGGAAACAAATCCCTGAGCTGTCAGTACACTCGCACCCGTATACACAAGTTTGCCCTGAATATGATTTCAAAACCATTTACATTTAGGCCTATGCAGGTTTTATCAACCTTCACAATACAGATGAATAGGCCTACATAATAGCAATTTTTGACATAGGTTTAAAAAGTGTGCGTTGCCCTTCCTATGCTTCTTGACAAATACATAACATACATGTACCTGAATGTCGTGGTGCCCAGACAAACTGTCCTCAATCTTCTCAAAATTGCAGGACAAGTCATCAAAGTTTGCTATGTCATGTTTCTGTGTGTTATTTATATGCAGGGCTTTCAATTTCCACGTAGCACTATCGTTAAACGGTAGCGCCCAAATTAGGCCTAAAAAAATTTTCAAAAAAATTTTGGAAAAAAAAAATTTGAAAAATTTTTTTTGAAAAATTTTGTGGGCAGTAGGCCTACTAATAGTATACCTAAGGGCGATGTCTGCTTTGGAAATAACATCTGAAAGTGTAAACAATTAATTGTGGACAACTGAGAAAAGATTTTATTTGTGAGCATCATTGAATCTTGCTGTTTTTTTCTTTTGTAAGATGTCTTCATATCATCTGTAGCCATCACATAAAGCAGACGAGGCCATGCAAAAATGCACCCAAAATAGGCCTCTTGAAAATACCTGGTATGCCCTCATCCTGGAAATTGAAACCCCTCTATGTGTGTATGTGTGCATTTACAACTTGCATATCAATTTGTCACCCGAAGTCGTCAAGTCTTTTGCTTTATTCAGCTGCCCCCACTGGATGTTGAGTGGGTTGACTATCACCGATGATTCTCCCGCTGTTCACACCAAGTACCATGTTGCAAAATAGAAGAATACAATGTTTTCCCCTTTGTCTATTTTAGGTGGACAAATTCGCATAAACTTATGGTGCAGTGCAACATCAGGCAACAAGAGCTGAAGAGAATCGTAAGGGAATCGGGATCTGTGCTCAGGTAATAATCATAATCACCCTCCTGTTTGCGTCGCTGTCGTCACAAAGCTCTGACAGAAATCTCAGTTTCCACCGTGATGACATCGGCCATACTTGGTGAACTCTTCTTTTTCCACCAGATCTGATAACATCAAAACCTCCTAATTGTGTTGCTCTCGAATCTATTTTTTTTAGCCTAAATTACATTTGATTGATATGTACTGATTGATTCCAGGCCTGTACTTCATTCTGCCCTACATTGTTATAATGTTATCAGTGGCAGTAATCGATTTTTAGCTCTTCGGTCCAGTTGTCCACCGGGCAAAGTGCTCTTTTGCAATTGGTTGCCCGTGTTGCTTTTTGAGTTGCCCGCAAATGGTTTTTCAATGGAAAAATGATGATTCTTTACTTGTCCGCAGGACAACCACTTCTGGACTTTACTTGTCCGTATCAAAATTCACTTGCCCCGGGCAACGGGACAAGTGCTTAAATCGATCAATGAGTTGGAGTAATGTTAATTGAAGAAGCAGCCCTCTGCACTGTGGTATATTGATAAAATACAAGATCAGCTTCTAGAATAATTGACCATGCTCCCACTTAACACAGATGGAGGTACTATCTTTCTGGTAGGGGAGCTTCCTCCCATAGCAGGACTGGTCTCGCTCCTCTTGACACACTTGCACACTCTGAGTGGATGAAGAGGAGTGAGCTAGAAGTCCCGGTGTGGGAGGATGTGAGGGCAGCATCGTACATGATGTCCTAGTTGCCCCATGATGAAACTTATTCATGATTTTAAGGCATCTAACGACCCTGTTTTGAAGATTGTCCCTGTTTCTCTCATTTCAGGGAGGGTTGTAACAGCTTCTTTGAACTGCTTGATAAAAACAACATCCCGCTGTTGATCTTCTCCGCGGGTATCGGCGACATAATCCAAGAAATCATCGAATGGCGTTCAAAACTTTACGATAATATGAGAATAGTCTCAAACTTCATGGACTTCAATGGATCTGTAAGTCTCGCTCAACCTGGCTGAGGATAGCTGGGTATCTGTCTAGGACAACACAAGTGAAATGATTTGCATTGTTTGAGACTATTGTGAAGCCAGTTTCCGATTCAAATAAAGTAGCTCTTGTTGCCAACTGCACCAGGATCCACCATTCCTTGCTTTGGATGGTATCCACAGCATACTGGACTCCGAAGACATTTCTGTGGAATTTTCAAAGGAGATGGACACATCGCCTACGAAATATCCATGTGTCTTCCCATTCAAACTGGTACAGTGGTGGAGGACATATTCATTGGACTTCGGTTTACATTTGGATGTACACCTGGAGTTTCTGTTACATCTGTGAGTCCTACACTTGTCAATAAAACAACCGAGAATACAAAATAATCCCCACCACCTGCACCCTCATCTCACGACTGGGCCAAAAACAACATGTCTCTGCTCTACCTCTGTCCATTCTGAGCTGTAACTAACTCCGTCTCAGATTCGCCCACTAAATTGTTTGACCCACAACTTACCAATTATCAACAACCCCACTCCTCCCCCTAGATCATCTTTGACTACCAGTCATCTTCATCATCTTCCTTCCCCCTCCCCACCCGAAACGCATCCTCAACTACTCTGTCATCTCCATCTACAACCCAGTTCTTCCCCTCCCCACCCGAAACGNGTCTGAAATCCCCGTGCTTATTAGCCCCAGCGAGCTCAAAGGGGCAATGCCGGGGCTATTTAGACTATGGGGCTATTTTATGTAGTGTAACCACGAAATCCCCCATTTATTTGTAGTTCCAAGCGCCCGGTGACAGACAGCGATGCAAATCGATGAGTCATGCGCATGCGTATAGGATATTTCACGCCTCCAGTAGCCACTCAATGACGATGCCTGATAGCCTGATAGATGCCTGATAGCCTAGTGGTTATCACGTCCGCTTAGCAAGCAGCAGGTCCCGGGTTCGAATCCAGCCCGGACCATATGGGATTTCATTCCCGGCTCTTCACGTCCGTCGCATGGGACAGTAAGCCGTGGTGCCTTGTACCTCGTGTCTTTGCAAGGGCAAGTAAAATATCCCATCCAAGTGAGGAACATGAGTAGCTTGTGATGGCCTCCTCCGTACTTACCAGGGCCGCTAATGCTATAGCGTCGGCCCTGACGGAAAAATGAAATACAAATACAATACTCAATGACGGAGAGTTGCCAACATGCAGTGCCCCTAACGCCGGGATACGAAACTTATTACCAATCGCACTTTTAGTAGTGTAACCGCTCGCCGTGTCATCGCTGTTTTTTCTGGTTCGGAAAAACTCCGTGTCTCAAAAAGCACGGGGATTTTGGATAGGTGTAACCAGGGCTAATATCTGGCATACCTGTATCAGACACGTCAGACCAGTATTCCTCTGGGAAATCATAATTTCCTGACTTGATTTGCTTTGAGAGATCCATATCCTTACGCTCATCGGTGAATGGTGGATAACCAACAAGGCTGTAGGAAATAGAAAATACTTGATATAGGCCGGTATTATTTACGCGATGGTCATGTACGCAGTGAGGAAAATTGATACTGTGCACCCGATGTGCACCAACTGATGTGATATGAATTTGGGGGCCCCGATGGCCGGGTCAGGAAAGATCGATTTCTTCACTGTGTACATGACCAGTCATGGCTGCACTGAAAAATAGTGCCAAAGGCACTGTGCCCGCTTGGCTTTTTTAGCACAGTGGTGGAAAGCATAAGCCATATCAGAATCCCATACAAGCCATCTTTGACAATATCTGTGACCAAAGCGTACATAGCAGATTTTGCGAGTTTGGTTTTGACCTCCTGGCGGTAAAGTCAAGAATTAGATTTCACCAATACTTCGTCAGGAAGTCACTACAATACAACCTAGAGGTAAATACATATAAAGGTTCAATACAATAGCTCAAACGATTATCAAAATATAGCCCTTTTAACTTTTTCACAAAACGCCCCCTATCTACCAAAATAGGAATCGCATCGCACCCAAAATCGAACTTGACCTAGATTTTTTGGTCATACACACCTTTATGCAATATGAAAATGATCCTTCAAAAACTGAAGGCACTATCCATCTGACAAGGAAAAATTTGATATTTTCATTTTGGCCCCCTAGTGGCAAAGTGGAGAATCAGATTGCACCGAAACTTTGTGTGCAAGTCACCACAAGCTAGAGGTACATGCATACAAAGTTTCATCGTGATNGAAATGTCCCAATGACGTTACGTCAAACACCGGCGTCGCGCACTTCACGAAGGCCACGTCACGGTCAGCTCACACCTCTGCCCACTGTGCCCCTCAGCATGGCCGCCAGGATGACGTCATTGCAAGGCCTCTATATAAACACAATGGCTGACCCCGACAAACCATTTGAGGGCTGATCTAATCCTAACCCTAATCCCCACTCAACCTTCCTCACACATTCATTTAGGCCTATGCCCCCAAACCCTATAAACCACTGGGCTTAGGCTAGTCACAACAGTCGTGTACGGAAATGTATTTTTCCTCAGTGTGTACACGACTGTCGGGTAAATATGTGTTTAATATATCGTTTCCGATTCAGTACAAGTGTCAATGTCTGCTTTTTTTGCTGCTATGCAGTGAGGGGTTTGGCCCTTAATTCCTTTTTGAAATTTATTTTCTTTCTCAGGCGTGTTTGATATCAATAAACCAGCCTGAAAAGCATCAAAGAAGGTGGAATACAAACTGAGTTGAACAAATACAGTAAGGGTCATCTGACTGTCCGCTTTGAGGTATTACTGTGAAGTGATGGGGCACCACAGAACTCATCGTCACTGCAAGTATTCAGCAGGGCCCATATTCATAAACATACTGAAGTCAAAATGTGATACTTATCTTTTGTGTTGAACAAAGGATAAGTGTCATATTGTTTTATGAATATGTGACCAGCTCTGGCGAAAACAGTCGCATGACGCTCAGAAGGTGAGCCTAAATGAACTGAGATGACACCAGGAGAGAATGGAAGAAATAGATTCTTTCAGATTTCACAATAGGCAGACAATACTGAAACTGACAAACATTTAGTCTCAACCTGCCAAGGTAAGAGCGACATGCATCTAGTTTTGCCAGAGCGGGTCACATATGGTCCCAGGACCGCATCGCCAGTTGGCAATGACAGCCATAAGCTGCTCGTGACGTGTATCACTG
>NMRB01005884.1:0-13333 GCA_002633025.1 Notospermus geniculatus
CACATAATACCCCCGTTCTGGCCCTCAAATACCTTCAAAACCAGGACCTACAGGAATTCTGAGCACCACCAATAACAGGTGATTTTACTGTATTTTCACCCCTTTTTAACGCCTCTTTTAGTCGAAATCTTCATTCGGGGCCTTCTGTCACATGAAATACAAATGTTACCAATCTGATTGCGCACTACTTTTTTATGTGTGGATATTTTTCAATTTTTTTCAGAAATTTGTCTCAGAACCATGAAATTTTTGTTTGATACGATTAGTCTCCTGTTATATCATCATTTCTGGACACAGTTCAATTATAATGACGTGCTCAATCCATGCGCCCCGTCTCTGAGTCATGTTGTGCCTATGTTAATTTTTGTGGAAATGACAAGAATTTTCATAAGGTAACATTTTTTTGCCCCGCCCTGTACGATGCTCTGAAATTTCGTTGGTGGTCGTACAGTAACTCCGAACGCTGCATTCTTCATCATGATCCATCTTAACTACAGTGGAACCTCTATTAAGGACACCTTCGGGACTGACACATGCTGTCCTTAATTGAGAGGTGTCCTGATTATAGAGGTTGAAATGAATAGAAATGACCAGTTTGGGACTAAACATTGGTGTTCTGATTAGAGAGGTGTCCTCCTGGCAGAGGTGTCCGTTAAGGGAGGTTCCACTGTTATCTCGTTCCCGCGCGATGGCCATGGCCTCCGCCCGCACAGGTTCGCCGGCTGCGCGCCGTGCCGAAACGCACACAGATCCCGGAACATCAATGAGTAATAGCGCTTTTTTGAGTTGGTCTAAGTGGAAATGAGCTTTGACCGTCGGGTGAATGATAGGCTTATTAGAAAATAGCCCATAAAACACCAGCGATGTGCACGGACGCAGGTCGTGGCCTGTTATCCACGGGGACATCATTAATTGGAGCTCAGTATCTGATTACTGGTTTGCGNTGCAAGGTATTCTCACATGTGCCCAGCCGCACGCCTTGCGTTCGGGCACCGCGTTCCCGCCATTTTCGCAGGCTGATCCGAACGTTGCGCCAAACCATTCATCCAGATCACTACTCACATTCTGAATGCCATCAAAGGCCAAACCACATGCAATGGATCAGAGAAGTCCGACATAAACACAACATACAGATTGCTGAAAACAATTAAAAAGTCAGTGTTCTTGACATCATTTTAGAGTCAAGAACTGTAAGAAACATACCTTTTAGATTTTATTACAGAAAAGAATTATACAAAACAACATTGCTCCAGTCCAAAGTGGAGTAGCACAAGATATATTCATATAGGCCTATAACAACAATCTACCGACACCAGAAGTGTTAACATATGAGAGAGTTTTCTCAATCCATGGCGCCAGTTTCAGCAAAAGCAATTCATATTGCAGGAAGTTGACAATTACGACATATTGGTACATGTACAGTCATTGACATAAGTTTATCTACACCTACTACCTTGAATATTTCAAATACTACTGGGCCAATTTTAAGACGGTTTGTACCACATGAAAGTCTGTCATCTTGGCCATATTTCTACATCAAAATTTTGGAAATTTGGAAATATCATAATTGTGTAATAGTTCATTAGAATAAGCCCTAAAAATCAACATTTTTATTATGGAATTTTTTTGTGTTAAAATTGGCCCAGTAGTATTTGAAATATTCAAGGTAGTAGGTGTAGATAAACTTATGTCAATGACTGTACATGTATGCAGTCAAATCGAGAGATTCAGGAGTAGGGACAGGCCACACCCGGGGAATCCCTCATCCAGGTGATAATCTTATTTACACTGGTGCACAGAAATATTAGGACACTTTCCAAATTCTAAGTCATTTCCTTTTTTGCCTTCCTTTTGTCTCTAACCACTGGTTATTTTTCTTATTAATCATTTTTACCTTGGCAAGTGGGTTATATAAGCTACGTCTACACGGAGCATTTTAACCCCAGTTAACCATCTACACGGGGCCTTGTCTCGAGTTAAGTTGTCTTGTCAATAACCTTTGGCATAGACAATCTAATGGGATTATATACCGGTATATAACCCACTTGCCAAGGTAAAAATGTTCTCATCAATAAGAAAAACAATTAGTGGTTAGAGACAAAAGGAAGGAAAAAGAGGAAAACGACTTAGAATTTTGAAAGTGTCCTAATATTCCTGTCCACCAGTGTATTCTTGTATAATGTGAAGGATCGTAACTCCTAATGTGGGGGGTTAAGGTCTTGAAATTAAAGATACAAGTACTTCTTTATCATCTGTGATAACCCTGTCACTACTACCAGAAACACATTACACCATGATACATCACTTTTGACAGGATGTTTACACAGTAAGATGAATGTCCTGAACTCCGGATACAAGGACTCAGCAAATAGGTTTGTAAACACTCCATCAATGGCTTATCTTTGAATGTGAAAAATTGGCTGACAAAACTTTAGCACCACAACACATGAGTGAATAAGTACAAAACTGATAAAAGTTTACAAAAAATTTAGTGACAGTGTTAAGTACACCTGGACCCAAGGTCTTTTAGTAGTGAACCCGCACTCGCAGCAGGGTGAATGATGTGTGTGCCTTTGTTCAATCAAATATTCGTGACGCAAATGTGACGGGGGTTGCTTCTTGGGAATGGGGGCATCGGTTCTTTGGAATGAAATGTGGCGACANCACTTTAAAGGTTTTCGGTTTATCCCCCCTGGTGGCCAAGCCAGGAATCAGATCGGACTGAAATTGGGTGTCATAGGTCATTTGACCTAGGGGTATATGTGTACCAAGTTTCAGATCAATAGCCCCAGCGGTTACAAAACGTGCCCTGCTAACGGACGACGACGGACGACGGACGCCACGTGATGGCTATAGCTCACGAGTGAGCTAAAAAGGGCTTTATTATATCGAGTCCGTAGGTACAACAAGCATCTGGCATCATTGACGCTGACGGTCTGATCTGCACAAAGACAAAAACACGACCATTTTGAGATTCTAAACCAAACTTATGTTCAATGAACAGTCCAGATCGGAACACGGATATTTCACTTACATGTTTATGACCCTATCATCCCATCAAATAAATCCTAAAGGGTCCAAATACGCTGGTTTCTAACTCAGCTAAAATTCAACATGGCAAGTTCTAATCGTAAAACACGTGCGAGCGCCTCGCTTTGGCCACGCCCGAGGGTCCTGAAGGGCGGTTCTACTCATGACGTTAATGAATCCACTTACACATGAGGAGCCTGATAGCCTAGTGGTTATCACGCCCGCTTAGCAAGCGGCAGGCCCCGGGTTCGAATCCAGCCCGGGCCATATGGGATTTAATTCCCGGCTCTTCAGTCCGTCGCATGGGACAGTAAGCCGTGGTGCCTTGTACCTTGTGTCTTTGCAAGGGCAAGTAAAAGACCCCATCCAAGTGAGGAACATGAGTAGCTTGTGATGGTCTCCTCCGTATTTACCAGGGCCAATACAGAGGATGCGCAACTTTCCGACTCCGACTCCGACTTCAACTACCAGAATGAATTGCAGTCCGCTTTGGACATCCTTGATAAAAACGATGTGATAGAAGTTTTCAGTTCGTCAAACACCATAAATTGAAGGCAGAAAAAATTGGCCTTATCAATCGGAAGTGCGGATAATATAATGAATATTGAAGTCGTAGTCCTAGTCGTTAAGACTTTGAGGCACGACCTTGCGACTATGATATTTGCGATTTATGCGCACTTCCAGTTGTGAATTATTCTGCCACAAAGTTATGGCATTTTACGATTTGCATTTTACGATTTGCAAACGTCTATCACAGTTTTTATCAAGGATGTCCATAGCGGACTGCAATTCATTCTCGTAGTTGAAGTCGGAGTCGGAAAGTTGCGCATCCTCTCTAGTAATGCTATTGCGTCGGTCCTGACGGAAAATGAAATACAAATACAAATACAATCCACTTACAGTAATCAGGTTCTTCATATCATCATTTGCCTGAAAATAACATGCATAATTCTTTACTCGTCACTTCTCCCCCATGTTTATTTATCCCTCGGACATCTCCCCCTATAGGCCATGTGCCCTCCTAGGACATCTCCCCCTGGACATTTGCCCCGGACATATCCCCTGTAGTAGATCTGTTTTATCCTACATATTCTATATCTGCTGCAGCTTTATCCTACATTGAAGTTGTATTTCAATCGTGCATAGTAGGCCTACCTCTAACATCTTTTTGTAGAGACCTTTCGTGTCGTCATCAGTGAGTTTTTTTATATCGCAGTAGTTGTATTTTGCATCGAGGAACAGTTGGACGAAGTTTGGCTTGTTGTTGACGAGAGCATCTTCCAGCTGCTGGTGACGATTCTTCATGTGCTTGTCCTGTTAAAAATAAAGTATTTAAAAAAAATGATCTGCTACATGTTGATGTATATGTCGTGTGTACATGTATGATTAACAGGCAAGCTCACCAAAAGAAACGTCGATTTCTGTATCTGTAATTTATTTCAGAGGGTGTCATGAGTCTGCTGCCCTCATTCCTAACTGTCGTAGCCATTTTGGAAACCTTCTTAATATTCCTTTTGTCGTCATGAAAGCTAGGAAACAGTTCAATGAGGCATCCGTCATCCGCACCACACACCATTTATCTCCTTGCCATGGAATGCATTGCTTTTGATAAATAGTCATTATTATAAGTAAGCATACTTCGGGAGTTTGGTCAGGCCGCTGCTTCTGGAGCCAAAGCTTTTCGAGGATGGATTCTTTGGCTACCTTGCTTTGGTTGAGTGCCAAGGCCAGATCAACTTGTCTCAGGATCACCATATCTGCAACGTGGAGAAAAGGGGAGCATGGTGAAGTCTCGACTCGTCACTTTATTGCACATGTAGGAAAACGCTAGGAAGTGGAGACAGCAGCAGATTTTACACTGATCGTTTGAAGTGCACATGTACTGTACGTACAGTCTTGTTCGTATTAATATCGTCTTATAAGTTGTTGGTAGTGGAACACAAGTGGTGTTGATATAGCTTTACTAAAACGTCAATTTCGCAAAAACTAAACAACGTATTTTGACAGTAACTTGCTAAATCACCTTTATTTTGGCATAACTTCATTCTAGCCAAGGAATTTTGGTGAAAAATCCAGAAACAAAAAAGTTTTTTTGGACCTTTTTTCAATGACAGATTACGCAATGAAGAAGTGAATCTTGTGCAAAAACATTGATGCCCAGTTGTAGTCAACAAGATTTCTGACCTTATGCAGAAAACCGCATTTAAATTCGTTTGGTGGTTTATGAGATATTTGAGATAATCGGTGTTGATATTAATACGAACAAGACTGTACATCACCCTGGGAGATCGCGATAACCACTCGACGCGGAGGTTCACCAACTAGTCGCGTCATTCTGCATGAAATTCACCCGTGAATGCAGTACTTTTTTTGTGAGGGGAATAGGAGCTGTCAGCGAGTTGACCACTAGGTGTCACTAGGGCCCAATTCAATGCATCTAGCTGACCCAGTCATTATCGATCGAGCAGCGATCATAATAGATTTCCTGTACATTTGGTCCGCTAAGACTGTGCTGCCATCTGTTAGCAATATGCGCGGCTGACTGCTCCTATTGGAGAAAAACGAGACACGATTTGCCATATATGAAACATCCAAAAGAAAGTTTACATCTACAGTTACCAGATCATCCCCACTCCCCACCTTAATAAGACTGGTGTGTCCTGTCCAATCTATATATAGTCAGCGATAACACCAAGGCTGGACTGATACTGTATATCGAAACAAAAATGGCCGCCATAGGTCTACTTTCATCACTTGAGAAGTTCAACGTGCTGTTATAGCGTGACTAATCAGGTGGCGATGTTCGAGGTTATTAACAATGCTCGGGGGACGAATAACACACTGGTTTACTGTACACACGCAGTTTCCTTCGGAAGCTCTGCGCGTTACATCGCGAGATACAAAACCTAACGCATACCGTCTCTGGCCTACCATAACCGTCGGGCTTTAATGGGAATACATACCGTCAAAACTGTCTTCTTCTTTTCTTCCAGAGTTCTTCGTGTCTTCTTCGTCATCTGGACTGTCACTGGCACCGATGGCAGCCCTCAGAATAGCCGCATTGAGGCCCTCTTGTTCTTTGACCAAGTCGGCCGCGCCACAAATATATATCTGTAGATTCTGACAAGAAGATTCATTTCAGTACTTGCATGTTTGACTTTTGGACTCAAGTCATACTCTAAACTCCTACTTTAACCTGTCCCATTCCTGAACTCGGGGAAAAATGACTAGTAAGAAGTCAAGATAATGGGGTGGGGGTATGGTCAGAAACAGTAATGTCATGTCTACTTACTTGTCCCACTCCCGAGCCTGCCAGAGAATGACAGCGCGCGATATCTTCAACTTAGGATTTGGTCAGTTTTTCCGAGTTCAGGAATGGGACAGGTAGGCCCTAAGTGGGAGTTTACAGTAGGCCTACATGTATTTGCAAAAGACAACGACCAACCATCCCTTCTCAAAATTATCTATAACCGCATCAATGCGACTGCATTTGATCACTAATTCGATTTGAATTATTGAATTTGTTTATCAAACTTGATACACTGGCAACATACACGAATACATGTATACAAACGGCATTATTGGCCCCCAAAAGTTTTTTATCTGTACTGACTGAGGTAAGTGGGACAGGTAAGTGGGAGTTTACAGTACATGTATTGGCAAAAGACAACGACCAACCATCCCTTCTCAAAATTATCTGTAACTTCATCAAATACGAGTGTATTTGATCACTAATTCGATTTGAATTATTGGATTTGTTTATCAAACTTGATGCACCGGCAACCACTTTTTTTGCCGCGCCGTGCTCGACCCGGTGTAACGTTAATGAATGTACCCTGTTAGCCAGAGTCCGGACTATGAATTATATGGACACTCTGTAACGTTACAACAGTACTGTCAACGGTTGTCCGCCCGTAAATGACCGTCCGACCATTGTTTAGGTCTGATAGGCCTTTGGCCTATTGTGAGTCACAGCGAAGGCAAGTCAATAGATTTGGAATAAGGGGCAAATAAAATCGTGGTCGGAGCAGATCGCCCCAATAGCCTAGCTCACTAACAGTCACGCGTTCTCTCCTTTCAGATCACAGGTTCACCAGTTGCAGGTTCGAATCCCACAGCAACCCTTTACTCTTTTTTCGTTAATAAATCATTTGCTCCGACATTTCAGGTATATCATAATCTTTAGGCACCACTCTGTTATGGTGATCGTCTTCCTGTTGGTCGAATTTTGTAGACATATTTTTTAATAACCCATATAAAGCCTAATAGCCCTAATAGCCCATATAAATTGAAATAATTCAAATAAAACGTGTGGAGATGTAGTTCAAGCTTCTAATTAGTTTTCTCCTGAAATCCTGAGAAGACTTGCACTTTAGAAGTGTTTGACCTTGACCTCTGACCGTCCATGTCATTGCGTAATGACTTGGACGGTCAGAGGTCAAGGTCAACTGTCCAGGTCATTGCGTAATCTGAAAGCTCATCCGTGATAACCTTGGTGTAGGTGAAGGTTTTAGGCTTCCACCATCACCAGATTCTGATTTATCACATGTTATCAAATTTAAATATCAAATCTCGCCATGATGTCAGCAAATAAATATCATGTGACCGAGCAGGTGCAAACTGAAAATTTCAGTTGCAATAACATCCTTGGATGAGCTATGATGTTGTAATACCAGTTTCAAGTCATATGATATGTCAAAATATCAAATTGATGATGCTCAACCTGGAGAATAAATGCCAGTATCTTGCCGAGGGCCAAAAACATAGGGAAGGACATGAAGGAACTTGTTACTACAATGTAGTGCTCTACCTGGCCTCGGAGACGAGTTATTCAAGAAACGAAAGTGTGACAGACAAAATTTCAACTTTTGATATATCAATTTCACCATGAACCAGCTATCGGAGACCTGAAATTTTCATTCCACCTTGTAGCTCAGGTCATGTTACCTCGGGGTAGGTCACATCCAGGTCTGTAGCTCTTGCAGGGACAAAGTTACAGTTGTGGCAGACTGAACAGACAGACGGACAGATATACAGACGGGCACCATGACCAACACAGTATGGTTTCCGATACTAGAATCCGAAATCAAGGTAAAGTTCAGCCGTGGGAATTCGATTTTGCATACTTGGATGAATCTGAACGGTACAAGCAGTTCGGACATTCAGTGACAGCTCTAGGCATAAATCCCAGTCCTCCCCGGACAGCCATTTACAGCAAGCGGTTATAATACACCACCAAATTGTTACTGAGCGTCCGGCGGACGATCGATGACGGGTACACTCGTTTACGTTGCACCGGGTCGAGCACGGTTAAAAACACGTAGTGTAAAAGGGGCTATTCACGAATATAAAAACGACACAACTGGCCCCCAAAAGTTTTATATCTGTACTGACTGAGAATCGGATTTGATTACTTTCAATCACGTCAAAATCTTACCTGTTCAGATTTTACGCTTTCAATGAGATCATTTAATATTGAGTCTGAGTCTGAGTCTGAGTCTTCTTCCTTTAACCATGGCTTCATCCCCTCCAACGTGAGTGCCTTCTTCAGTTTGTTCTTCATCTCGTCGCCGTCGTCGTTCGAACCGTTTTTCTGTACTGACTGAGGTAAGTCGGACAGGTAAGTGGGAGTTTACAGTACATTTATTTGCAAAAGACAACGACCAACTATCCCTTCTCAAAATTATCTGTAACTGCATCAAATACGAGTGCATTTGATCACTAATTCGATTTGAATTATTGAATTTGTTTATCAAACTTGATGCACCGGCAACATACACGAACATACAAACGGCATTACAGGCCCCCAAATGTTTTATATCTGTACTGACTGAGAATCGGATTTGATTACTTTCAACCACGTCAAAATCTTACCTGTTTTTCGCTTTCAATGACTTCATTTATTGAGTCTTCTTTCTTTAACCACAGTTTCCCCTCCAACAACTTGAGTATCTCGTTCAGTTTGTTCTTGATCTCGTCGTGGCTCGCCGAAGTTGTTCTAAAATGAAATGGTCCATGGACCATGTGCTCACCGGGTTGGACATAATAAGTTGCGCTTCCACTACAAAAAAAGCTGGTATTTGTCCGCTCTTGTTCTGCTTCCATTACAGAATTGTCGGGTTTAATAAGTCCGGTTCTATTAAGTGCGGATCTATTTAGTTGTTGGCTAGGTCATGCACAGTCGCAAGCGACCGTGGAGCCACCTGTAGCCGAGCATAATACTACAAATAGATCCGGTGTTATTGCCATTCCACTACAAAATTTATCCGCATCTAGATTCGGAGTATGATCGGCTATGCTATCCGAACTAAATAGATACGCACTTAATAGAACCGGACTTATTAAACCCGGCAAATCTGTAATGGAAGCAGAATAAGAGCGGACAAATACCGGCTTTTTTGTAGTGGAAGCGCAACTTATGCTGTCCGAACTAAATAGATCCGCACTTAATAGAACCGGACTTATTAAACCCGGCAATTCTGTAATGGAAGCAGAATAAGGGCGGACAAATAACGGCTTTTTTGTAGTGGAAGCGCAACTATTGTCTAATGACAGAGGGAGGTACATATCAGTTATGAGCAATCTGGGTCAAGTCATTCCCAAGTAGGACTTATGATTTGGGGGTTTATGCCACCTGGCGGCCATATTGGATGTCCGATTGGGCCGGAACTTCACATGCACATGAAGGTCATCCGCAGGGGCCACATAACACATTGGAGCGCTTTGTGTCCAAGCCCTTCCTGAGTTACAGCACTTTGATGATTTTCAGGTTACGCCACCTGGCGGCCATATTGGATATCCGATCGGGCCGAAACTTCACATGCACAAAAAGGTCATCTGCAGGGGGCCACATAGCACATTGGAGCGCTTTGGGTTAAGGCGTTCCTGAGTTACAGCACTTTGACGATTTTTGGGTTACGCCACCTGGTGGCCACGCTTGAAGTCAAATCAGGCTGAAATTTGACGTGCATGTAAAGGTCATCTAGAGGGAGGTAAATATCAAATTTGAGCACTCTGCGTCAAGCCGTTCCCGAGTAATAGCACTTATTTGATTTTCAGGTTACGCCACCTGGCGGCCATACTGGATGTCAAATCGGGCCGAAACTTGGTCTTTTAAAGGTACACCTCCAATGCATGTCTACGCAAGATATGAAGTCGCTCGGTGAAATAATGACAAACTGTGGCAGGTTCGTCACTTTTGTCGAACTCTGACCTCTGTGACCTTGAAAAGTATGGGCGGTTATCAGTGCAAAAAAGAGACGTCGAAACGAGAAAAGAGAGGTTGCGAAACGAGAACAAACTACCATGTAGAAAATGTTTATGTTGCGAAACGAGAACAAACAACCATGCAGAAGACACTTCTTCTGTAAGACAAAGAAATTGTTTTGCATAAAGAATAGGGCCATATTCATAAAGGGTGATCATCGCGCGATTAGCCTAGACGCGGATAACTTTTGTACGCTGGTTAAAACAGGTTTGTACGCGTGTGGATAATCACCCTTGATGATCGCAATTCACAACAAGAGATGATCGGCCGTTTATCTGTCCGCGACCGCGACTGCCGACAAGACTGCCAAAACGACCAGAAATCTCATAGATTTGACCATATGTCTGCGGCAAATCGTCGTCCCAACCGACTGGTCGCTTTGGTCGACCGACTAATCAGTTTCATCGCCTACCTGATCGGTTCAGGTGGTCGTTGCATCATATGCGGACTATTTATGCTATGACCGATCATAACGATCGGTTTGAACATATTTGCGCTTGGCAACCGAAGATCCTGGCGACCAAAATTTAACATGTTGAACTTTGGTCGCCAAGGCCGATTATCTTCGCGACTTGTCGGCCGACCAGGAAAAAGATCCGCAAACTAATGCGATGCGACTTGACGATGGTCTGTGGTCTAAGTCGCTCCGTGAGGCCGTCTGTCGTTTGCGGATTCTTCACAAAAATGGTCGCCAGTGTGGTCGGCGAGCGACATCGCTAGCGATGGTCTCCTACGACGTCGCCAGCGATGGTCTCGTCGGCAGTCGCCTTGATTTTGTCGCTCGTGTGCGCCATGCTTTAATCACCGATTTTCTTGCTGCGGGCATTCCCCAGTCATGCCAGTCACTGAAAGATCATGTAACGAAGTACGTAACATGTCAGAACGAAGGTCCCGGTCATGCATGGCACCGTAGATTTTGATTGCGNCTTTGTGTATGAGGTCACTTATCTCCATGAGGCGAGCCGGTGTATGCTGAGGCCAGGCACCAACTCGCAAAACAATTCTAATTAGCCCTTCTCAGTACAATGCCCACAGTGACGATTGTAATGTAGGCTCTTGCACAAAATGGTGGATGTGTACGTTGCCAAAGTCCCTAGCTTGTGAATGGACAGAGGAGATGGAGTTGCTGTCAGAGGAGTAGGGACATTGATATAACCTCGGCGCCTGTCGCCAGTAAAGTTCCGGTGTGATAGAATCTAAATGCCCCGTCGTCCTGATGTCCCCATGCATTGCTTGTCACATGGTTAAGGGTCTTGGTCTCTCTGGAGTCCAATTCAATGGTGCCGCTTAATCCGTAAATGTAGCGTATTGTTGGGGGACACTCACATGTCAGCCGGGGGAAAGATTCTATCACACCGGGATTGATCCCCAGTCCAACCCATTTCCCTTGCAGTGCAGCGGGCGACTATCTTTGACAGCTTAGTTTTCTCAGGAAAATTCGGTTTCCTCCTACATTACATAAAAATCCCCAATAATATCTAAAGAGCCAATAATGAGCCAAGTCAGAGCTCAGGATTCTCGAATCATTGTTTGAAAAAGTACTCCGGTTTCCTCCCACATTACACACAAATCACCCAATATTGTCGAAAGAGCCAATCATGAGAACCAATAAATAAGAGCTCTCACGGTTCTCGATTCAGTATGAAAAACTCCGGTTTTCTCCTGCTGCAAATGAGATCAAGCAACAATGACACCGTAATTGGCGTCAGATAATTATTACCCTTTTAATTTAACCCCCAAGGGTTTTTACATCTCATAAATTGTTGAAGCAATGGCATTGGGCCCTAGCATTTGTAACCTCACCGATATGTTAACTGTCGGGCATTTGACAGGAAAATAAGTGTACATGTACAGTATCAGCAAAAATAGATCCACATGAATTTTTGGTATGATTTGACCCCATGTCTGCGGCAAATCGTCGTCCCAACCGACTGGTCGCTTTGGTCGACCGACTAATCAGTTTCATCGCCTACCTGATCGGTTCAGGTGGTCGTTGCATCATATGCGGACTATTTGTGCTATGACCGATCATAACCACGGTGTACAATCAACATTGCCGTACAGCTGCGGGAGAAAGTTCCGGCCACATACGCTTGGTAAAGCTGACACGCCAAATTACTATAAATACCATTGCTAAGGGCGAAATGACAGTCCTAGGTGAATGAAAACACTATAAAAGGCGTGTTGCTGCAATATCTCCCAGAAATTCGCATGAGAACACATCGAAAATCGGCAATTTTAAAATGAACTGTACGGCTGCGGTAGAATTAGACTGTACGGTGCGGGAGCGCTTGCTCAGAAAAACATATTCGAATTGATTTAGACATTTTTGATTGTGGACATAAAAATCTTGAGAATGGCCTCCAGCGATGTTAACCAGTATCAGGGCCGTGTAACGACCCCGTGGTGGTGCAAAGTTCATTGCAGCGCTTTATACTTCAGTGCCGTAGGAGTCGGGGGCGGGGGCGGGGGCTTTTTTAGCCTACACAGAATCAATAAAATTTGTTAGGCCATATTTGACCGTGACTTTTTGCTTTTTTATGGGTTCAGGCCCCCCGATTGGCTAAAAATACAAACGAACTGTTTATTTGCAGAGCGAACTGCTGCTGTGTGTTGTGCAGTGCGAATTACTTTCTTCATACCCGCCGAAGCATGTCTCGATGTAACGCCGTCGGTGCCAGCTGTCTCGGTAGCTCAATCGGCTAGAGCGTTTGGCTTATAAACCGCAGGTTCCCGGTTCGACTCTCGGCTGGGGCGATTTTTTTCGCCGCTTTTCCTGTCTTTTTTCTTTTCCTGCCTTTTTTGGCCTGTTTTCGTTTACTGAAAGTACTCGGAAGCCACCGAACGGCCCAGGGAAGAAAATAGCGGACGGGACGTAGTCCTTGTTAGACAATTTTAGTGGGCAATTTTCATGGGATGTTTGTCATGTAAGAAAATTAGGAAATTAGAATGAATAATCTACTTGGCAAACATGTCTGCTTTCCATCGTGCTGTACATAGCACATGACAAGCACATACCATAATACATGGGGGTGG
>NMRB01005885.1:0-13610 GCA_002633025.1 Notospermus geniculatus
TTACGTAAATCTATGAAATTAGTATCTGGGAAGTGTGAATTTTACCTTGCGAAACGGGTCAAGTCAGTTATGCTAGCATTAAGCTCGGGCACGTGCGAGGGAAGAATCTTCCTATATCTAGATCCGTGCAATTCCCTAATACTACTGTCTCATCACTTTGTCTCCTTATCCTCAAATTCATGTCAAAAAGTCATTTTATGATAAAAAACGTCACTTAATTAGCATCCTTATTAACTATTAATTAGCCAATTACTCAAAATAGTGACCTGATTTCAGTTTTTATGATGTCTAGCAACTCAGAAGATGCATTTGGATTGCATTTCACTGCTTTGTTTTGGCACAAATAAAATATTTCCTGGTGTATCTCTTGTTTCTTTGATGTTCGTACCTAATTAACATAAATTAGCATATTTAGACCACTTCCACCCCTTCCTTCGTCCTATATTTTTAATATGTAATTCCTGGGGTATGTCAGAGGAGATTCCCACAGAGAAACAATTTCTTACAATTAGTGGTGGGTCATGTGACAGTTTGACTGGACTACAATAGTGAAAACCACAAATAAAAACCGCACCAGAGGAGCTTACAAAATCAGCTTAAAGCAGCAGTCCATCCATTGATGAACAGGTGCAGCATTTGCCATCCTTTTATCATACATTAACGATAATCTGACGTCATCCCGGAACCAGCCAATGAGGTGGCGACTCTGTGCCAGTCCACGTGCTCGGATTTCATGTCAACACTCGGACCATGCTTTCATGATCATGATGATGCTGGGAGATTTTTATGGATTTTTCGTGTGGTTTTTGTGCGATTCAGATTCCTAACTCCATTGAGATGGCTGCTGTTTCAACTTACGGGATGTAGGAACCAGGAATATGCTTTTGTTCATGCAGAAATACATGCAACCGGGCGAGAAAAGCGTGATGATGCAAGATGACTCATTGACCATGTTGACTGTTCTTTCTGTTATTCAGTTGTTATCGTCGGTACACATCCGCAATCGCCGCTAATTCATCTGCTCGGTCTATCAACGGATGGACTGCCGCTTTAATACAATGTACGCACAGAACCGCCGTCGTAAACCCAGACCAGATCAACACCCCACGTGCAAGTGACAATACCGGGGACGCGGCAAAACCAGCACGTCAAAAGTAGAGCGGCACACTAACTTCACACTCAGGAAATTCTTACATGTACCAGACAAATCAGAACGAAACCGTTGAGGCCGTAGGTTAAGGGGGAACTCCCCCAATCGACCCTCCACATCGGCCTGCCCTCCACTTCATCCAACGCCCGGATTGGATCAAGGGGGTATCCACCTCCCAATCCTGCACACGAGGCATAAACCATTCCTGAACGAAAACATACCAACTAAGACCACTGAATGACCTCCCACCCCCACCCACGGCCCATGGGATCAGATGCCCTTGAGCCAGAGCGGGAAAAATTCGCCATCGCTTAATGTAGGCTATAACCATCCGTCCGCAAACGACAGACGACCTGCGAAAGTGCCTGAAGTCGCCGATTGTTGTGGCGTCGCACAGGAATCGTTTGCGGACGAAAGTTTCATCGTTTTTGCATCGATCGAATAGTTGCAATGTAAATCGGCCGTTGCGACCGAAAAGTAAACTTGTTAACTTTTTGGTCTCCTGATGCGATCGAAATTCTTTGGTCTCCGTTACCCATTGAAACCGGTCACATTCAGATCGCCCAGTGCAACAATCTCCCGCGAACACTGTTACGACCACTCAATCGTTCTCAAATTGACGTAAACGACAAAGATCTGCGCACTTCCGACGAAATCTCAACGACAGCCACAACCCCACGACAGTGACGTCGAAGACGTTGCGTCAGACTAGACAATTGCTGAATCATGGATGGCGTCACGTCTGCCGGCTTCAAATCCAGGTTCTAGTTGAGATTTCGGCGGAAGTGCGCTGATCTGCTAATTTGAGAATCGTCTATAGGATTAATTGGGCGACCTGTGACTGGTCGCTTGGTGCAACAATCTCCCGCAGACTACGCGACAAATCCTGCAAATCTCCAGTCGCTCTAGCAGTCGGAAGGGCAGTCTCCTAAAAATCGCAAGTGTGCGTCATGCTTTACAGACGAGTAAACTTAGCGGTGTGCTATTTGCATTAGGTGCTAGGGTCCACTGCGACATTGAGTAGGTTTTAAGGATTCGCGCTCCAAACAGGTGGACTAACTTTCGGTAGCACTTTAATGCGAAATGCCCCGTTTATAAGCGTTTTCCATATCCGGCAAATGTCTCCAACTTGCCGGAAAGATTCACAGTTCGGGTTCCATATGCACGCAACAGCGCAGGTAACCTTCGATGGAAAGGCAAAGCCGGTGAAAGCTATTAGTTGTGGTTTTCCCCTTGTCTCCTTGAAAATGGTTGAAAAAATAAACCCTGAAACGACATAATGGGTTTTATTGTTGAGTAGGTAATATGCACCTTTTATTCTTCCATCTTCACTTTTTCATCCCATACACTAAATCAGCAACTACCAAACAGTTCCAACAATAAAACCTGAACCCTGTCGCCCAACAGAAATTTTTCAAAAACTCCAATTCACGATTGGCCTTAAGGGCGAGCTGTTGTTGTGAATTTTTGAAATGTGGTCAGGCGTTGTAAATAAAAGATGTCAAAATACCATAAAAGTACAAGTTGTATGACGGAAATGAAGGCGCCTCTGGGGTCTATAAGTCAAAAGGAATTGAATGAGACGCATCTTGGAACGAACTAATTAGCTAATAAGTTGAAACAAAAGACTAGTAATCGGTACACTTTCCCAAGAAATGTTACATTTTGAAGATCAAACGACATGTGGATCATAAAGTTCGAGTTTTGTTCTACTTAGTCCACCCATTTTGATAGCAATATTTTCAACAGGTATAGAGTACTCGGCCTGCGAATTCCATGATTGCTGCCAGATTTTCCAAAACAGGGCGGCCATATTGGATTTGGATTTTACTTCCTGGTTGTCCTTTTTGTACTGAGCGTGTATGGTTCACATGAAGAGCATGTCAGGACACCCTCGTCACCCCAGGTTCTATGTGTTTGTGACATTGTTGTCACACCTTCAATGTGTCATTTACACGCTCCTTCTCCAAGAAAATTGTACCTGTTTTTCATGTTTGGTGAATTTCTTTGTTATTGATTATGTAATGTAATTAAGCTGTAATTCTTGGGACTTTGCTCATTTTCTGTTTCTATAAAGCACAGTGATCACATTGGGCCATAAAAGCAGTCAACTGGAGGTGTCTTTATTGCTTTTCTCATAGGGGCCTCAATTCAAGCAATATGAAAATGTCAAACGATGGCTTGCCCTTAAGACTGATACCCCGTTTCTAACTATTTTACATCGGACTTTTGCATATGTTAGGACCGGCGTGCCAAGCGCCTTCGTGGATCTGATTGGCCGATGAAACTATTCTGTTAATACCTTTTCTATTTTTAATATTTTTAAAAACCTCTTCGTGATTGGTTGATTTCCTGGGTCAAAGGTAGGAGGTCACTTCTATCTTCGTACATCCGGTACGTCAGTCTTATTGAGAATTGAATAAATCTACGTTATTTGCATAAAATTCCCAAATGGCGTCAATGGCAGAATTCCTCGGGAAATGGCGGCCAGTACTGGTCCCACCAACCATACCACGTCCGATTGCAGCGCGCAGGTTGGTAGGATCAGGTACTAGTCTAGATACATGTAGGTCTATCTTTGTTCAACATGACTCCAGTGTCAAGCACACGAGAACCATTAAAGATAATAGGCCATATTCATAAAGGGTGTTTAGCCTAATCAGCGGACAAATTCTGCATTACACAGGTTAAAGGCCTAGAAAACTGCCTTCTGTATGCTGCCTGATCTCTGGCATTTACCCACAAGATGATCACACGCATCTAATTTTCCTGCGGCTCAGTGTGGGAGGACAAAAGAAAGTGTTGGACAAATTCTAGACAAGCCTGCCTGATCGTTTAACTTTTCCTTTGTCCTCTTGGGCTTAGACGCAGGAAAGTTGTACGCGTGTGATTATCCTGCGGGTAAATGCCTCTGGTGAAGCACCATATAGACATCAGACAATAGTTTTCTAGGCCTTTAACCTGTGTAATGCAGAATTTGTACGCTGATTAGGCTAAACACCCTTTATGAATACGGACCAATGTATCACGACTTCATTGTTTACATTCAATGTTTGTAAACATGGATAGAATTTCGAGGTAGCCGTGTTGATCAAGAAGATTGAAATCAGGAAAAAGTACATAATAACACCATTTTTTGTAGATCAACTTGAGTGTATTGGGACGAGCTTTCGACACTACCGTGCCTTCATCAGGTCTGACAACAAAGATTAACAAACATCAATATAGCAGGCACAGTGGACAATACAAGTGATTAAATAATTCTAAACATCTGGCAAGCATACCACTACATCCTGAGTGTGGTGAGCTGGTGTAGTTTCAGCAATAAAGAGTCCAAGGGATAAGCCGTGACTTGGAACTGGATAAGCTGACCAACAAAACAGAAAAATCTACTGGTAAATAAACTGTTATGAAAATCATCTTAGATTTTCATAACAGTTTATTTACCAGTAGATTTTTCTGTTTTGTTGGTCAGCTTATCCAGTTCCAAGTCACGGCTTATCCCTTGGACTCTTTATTGCTGAAACTACACCAGCTCACCACACTCAGGATGTAGTGGTATGCTTGCCAGATGTTTAGAATTATTTAATCACTTGTATTGTCCACTGTGCCTGCTATATTGATGTTTGTTAATCTTTGTTGTCAGACCTGATGAAGGCACGGTAGTGTCGAAAGCTCGTCCCAATACACTCAAGTTGATCTACAAAAAATGGTGTTATTATGTACTTTTTCCTGTAAACATGGATGTTTACATTATGTTATTGTGGAGTTTTGGGACATGCCAACCCGCCAAAATGAATACTTTTGGAATCAACAGAATTTCTAGAGAGGCATGCTACCAACAAATTACTCATAAGACAAAGAAAGCCTGGACAAAAACAAACAAAATGTTAGTAAACAATGAATTTCGTGGCCCGCGAAAATACCCGTGATACATCATCTTTAACGCCGCCGGGCCTGTACATCCCTTACATGTTACTGAGGGTCAAAGGCCACAGCCGTATAGATTTGCGAATTACGATTTCCAAAAATGGCATTCTAACTTTGACCCAATGGAATGCAGAATTCGGTTTTTAATCATGCCTGTCGTCCATTTGTGGTCATTCCCCGATTGTTCGCTCGGTCCACCGGCTATTCAAGAGCCGCGTGTGATTAAAGCTCCGTAGGAAATCTAGCTATCAATTTCCTGACTTCCGCATTCCATTGGGTGAAATTTAGATATTGTCAGCCTTTGGGCTCTGTGGGGACCAGTATTCCCGCCATCGCGGAATCTAATTACTTCCTTTTTTGTAAAATTGTGGTATTCTGCCTCTATTGCTTGAAAAAAATAAATCTCCTGAGCACAATCATCAACATCACGCCCTGTCAGGAATGTCAGGCAACCTTTAAACTCCCAACCACTCACTTAGATGAGGATTGAACTTCCCGCTTCTACAGGCCGAGATACACAATCCAATATGGGGCCCCGATGGGGTCGTGTGGTTCTGGAAGGTTCATGCCCATTTCACCTTCTCTCAATTCGCCTTTTACCATTTCAAAATGCGTTCGTTTCACCTTATCCCAGTTTGATATTTCCCTTGATGCCTTTTCTAATCCTTCTATATCACATCATGCTTCAGTCACTATTCGCCTTTTCCGATTCCGCCCTTGCCAGTCTGCCTCAGTCTGTGTTAATTTGCGGCGACTATGGGCGGTTATTACCGCAAATAAAGGACGTGGAGGCGAAAACAAGGACAGTTGGAACGAGAACGTTATGTAGTAAAACGAAGACATTATGTTGTAAAACGAAGACATTGTGTACTAAAATAAAGACATTGTAATTTGAAACAAAGACATCGTATCTTTCAAAACAAGGACATCCACACACCATGCATAAGACCTATGCACGCGACGCGAAGACATCATACGACACGAAGACAATCATACGACGCGAAGACATCATACGACGCGAAGACAACAGATGGCGCTCGCAACAAAGACAAACATACGACGCGAAGACATCATACGACGCGAAGACAACAGATGGCGCGCTAGATGCGGCAGAGGCTGGAGGAAGGGTAAGTGGTGGAGTTGGATACAGATCCATCGCTCCTGACTGGGCAACTAACATGACTAAAACAAAAAAAAATGCCTGATGACAGTAAACATGGTAAAAAACCGTGAAAAGTAATGCTAAAACAAACTTAAATAGCATGATTCTGATTCTGAATGGATGAAGAAATGGCCGACCAAGTCCAAGAGCAATATCCAGGTCTAGGCCTATTGGCAGGTCGAGTTGAACGCCTGACGCAAGAGTTGCGGGCCAAGTTGGAATCTGACGGGGTTGTTGAACAATTACAAGTTGATGATGTCATTGCATTTCGGCTCGAAAGTATTGCTCGGGATAGCATAGGTCTCTGTGTTGGACCAGCCGAAGGAGTAGCAGCGCTGCTCGCTGAAGCTTTGCATTGCATTCAGTCTGCCATTATTGGCATGGATAGGCCTACCGGTAGGCCTACTACTACTGGTGATGTGATTGTGGATGAAGCTTCAGGTGCCCGTCTGGTTCATGATGGATCTAGAGGAAGACCACGATACGACATTCCCTTCAGGCAGATAAAATATTTACTTGGTAAGTTTAATAGCTAGGCCTACCATGTGGGCCTGGGCCTCGCCTGGGCAGTAGGCCTATAGGCTAGGCCTATGATTACAATGTTTACCTTAGCCTAGGCCCTAGGCAGAGGCCAAGGCCTAGAGAATGAGATCAGGCCGATATTGATAGCCTGGCCTAGCATGCTAGTGCCACGCCTTGGCAAGTGGATTCTGTAGAAAAATGAAAATATTTGGCAATAACACGTGAATTCATGAAAATAGTCAATATTCTGTATTTATTTCAATTTCAGATGAGGGTTTCAAAGTGAATGATGTTGCTGAGATGTTCGAGGTCTCAAAGCGTACAATTGAACTTAGGATGAAAGAATATGGTCTTTCCATTGCTTCCCAATACTCCGATATCGATGATGAACTATTGGATTCAAAAGTGTTTGCTGTGCTCTCCTGTTTTCCAAATGCAGGTGAAGTATTTAAACTGTAGGCCTATAGTGCATTTAAACGTGTTACTCTTGTCATGCACATATGACATACTGGCATGACTGGTTCGGTGGTGTAATTAAATAATTCATTAGAAGTACTGGTATTGGTATTATAATTACATACAGTAGTTGTATCCATTTATGACAGTAAAGTTGTATGTAGTAGTAGGTGAGGCACAATGCAAAATACAGCTTCCTTGCTTGATCTGTATCTTAATTTGTATTGTTGTATTGTTGTAAATCCTGTTCAATGTAAAATGTCCTCCCGGTTGCAGGATACCGATCTGTAGAAGGGGATCTAAGACGGCAAAATATTCGGGTACAGCAACACCGCCTGCGTGCATCGATGTGGCGGGTCGACCCCAACGGTTGTTCCATCAGGAGAATACAGTATCTTCGACGAAGGCAATATTCTGTTAGGTCTCCCCTTTCGTTATGGCATATAGATGGACATCATAAGCTCATTCGGTGAGAACACATTGCATTATGTTTTTCAGTCACAAATGCAAGGCCACAGTCCATTCGCAGGTTCATTTTCGACAGAGTTTGGCAGTGCAGAAATGTGTATTCTGTCTCATTATACTCTTCTGTAAGAAAAAAATTTCTGAAAGGTCATTTTGTCCAGCCAAGGGCTCTCGAGATTGCATTTTTTGTGAAGATAATTCAAATGTATAGGTGTACAGTTATTTTCATTTCTTTTCAGTTGGAAATTAGTTGTCCATGGAGGGATTGATGGATATAGTCGTTTGATTGTCTACCTTAAGTGTCATGCTAACAACACGTCAGCCACTGTTGTGAAAGTTTTTGAAGAGGCTGTCCGGAAATGGGGACTTCCATCTCGGGTCAGAGCTGACAAGGGAGTGGAGAATAGGGAAGTTGCCCTATACATGTTACAGCACCCACTGAGAGGCCCAAATCGTGGCTCATTCATAAGTGGCAGAAGTGTACATAATTCACGGATTGAGAGATTGTGGAGGGATGTATTTACCACAGTCATTTCAATGTTCTACAATATCTTCTATCTCTTGGAAGATAATGGCCTTCTCTCTCCAGATAGTGATGTGGACTTGTTTTGTTTACATTTTGTGTTTGTAGCTAGAATCAATGAAAATCTGGAAAGATTCCAACAACTTTGGAACCACCATAAAATAAGAACTGCGTCCAACCAAACGCCAGTGCAGTTGTTCATCAGAGGTCTTGCTGACATCCGTTCTGAGAGCGAGGGCATAGCCAAGGAATTCTTTGAAACTCTTAGCGAAGTAAGTAGTCATCCTTACATGAAATTTTGCCTTCCCGGTCCCCATCCTTTCAAAATATGGGCATTTTGAATACTTTTTTATCCTTTCCTTTTAGGAAGAAGTTCCCCAGTTTGGTTTGGATCCAGCCGCACCTCTGCCTGACGAAAGTGAACCACAATCAGTTGTGGTAGACGAAATTAACACCCTTCTTAGTGAGGAACAGCTGAATGAAATCAGTGAGCACTTCGATCCCCTTGATTGTCAAGATCAGCAAGGAATTGACACATACTGCCATTTGAGAGGGCATGTAACAGCACTTCTCTGAACATGATAACATGATAACACGGTCCTAAAAGGACCTTTGTTTGCAAGTTGAGCAACCGTTGGCTTTTGCGCATGCTACTACATACATGTGCGAAAGGTTCATGATTAGATGAGTGTGTAATTTGTTAAGTCCGCAACATCTAACTTTGCACAGATGACACATGGTTTTCATTTTCATGGGCAACCATGTACGTGTTGAATTCATGATGACTTTGTTTTGAACGTTGAATAAGTGAATCAAATAATTGAATCTTCCTGAATTTCATTTGTTCACTTTTTCACTTTTTTCCTGGATAGCATGGACCCCTTGTTATGGAAGGTAATTATGTTAGGTTAGGGTGCAGTAGGTCCCTCCTAGGTGACCAAAGCATGGGATGTCGGGGAAAGGCTATCATATGTGTTTGATCATTTACATATTCCATTGTCACACTTCTTCAGAGCCCATATTAAAAAAAAATACTTAAAGGAGCATGGTATTGGATCTCTAATGCGTTGACTGCCAACGTAGTAGAGGGAGCCACCTGGCAGTAGTAACACGAACTACAAAAATGCGTTACAAAATGTACGCAGTAAATCAGGTCAATTCGCCAATATGTAGTTACCCGGTAGTCCCTGGGTTGGAGAGTGGCGCCGGCTGTCGAGAAAAAGTGGCAATACCGTGATCCTTTAAGTTTGATTCTTGTCTGAGGTTTATGGCCAGTTCCGATTCACACTAAAAGAAACAAATGATTTCAGTTCAATTATACAACATTTATTATGCAAAATTTAAAACCTGATAATTTCAAAAATGTCTTTAAAAACGAATTGAACATAACTAGAAATTACCATGATTACCGGTAAATTACCGCAATGTACACTCACTACAGAGTAACAGAGCACCAAATTTAAGACCTTTATAAGACCACTTTCAAGACCTATTTTCTTCTAAATGAAGCACCAAAACAGATCGCTGGGGGATGCCAGGCAGTGCATCACAGCTTCAACATGTTCAATGCAGGCTGGCCAAAATAAAACCTAATCATCGATCAAGAAACACTGATAACTTTTGACCAAAATTGTCTGAAAGTCAAAATTAACACATTTTTAAGACATTCATACAAAAAATTTCAAATTCAACCCTTAATGCCAAGTGTGTTTTGGTATTTCCGCACCCACAGCATCAGTCCTTCAAGAAAACTTCCGACAGGAAACTTGCATCGAACATGGGTGAGATTTCCTCATAACGAAACTGCCTAGTTGTGTTGGATGGCACAGGCAGTCTCAGGCAATTGGTGCATGTTGATGAAGTACACAACATGTTGTCATTCTTCACAAAAACAATTGTTGGGTGTGGATGAAATCCAAATATTGGAGTCCTCGTGGAGCCTGTTATGAATTTGAGAATGACGTCCAACCCAACCTCACCACGCTTGTTCTCTGAAACAGAAATCAAATGTATTATTTACATCAAATATTTCCCTTTCAAAATAGAATGATAAGGGATAATCCTTTCTAACCTCCATTTTGTATAACGAAGTAATCATATTTCTGAAATGGCGGCTAACAATGCTGAATTCTCCAGGAAAGTATTTCCACACACCTTGGCTGTGAACCCTGCCATTTCATTTTTCAAATTAGATGCTGAAGGTGATGCACAAAAATTTCCACTAACCTGAAACTTCCCTCAGATATTTTACAAACAAACTGTATGTCTGGCATTCCTTGGCTTTTGCATTTGACATCTCTTCACTGTACTGGACTCGGAACATCTGGATCATGCTTCCAACAGTGAGGTCTTTCTGCCTCATTTTGGTCAAACTGAAGAAATCGGCCACAATAGGCTTCGCTTCGATAAGCTGGAAAATGAATAAAATATGATAAAGGCATCATTTTGGAGGATAAAATTGCTTGACCGTTACATTAGTATCCAGTTCAACAACACTCACCTTTGTGATCCCATATAACGCCAGTCCAGCCATGAACTGTTGAAGCGCAGGGCCCATGCCCTGCTGCCCATTCCTTATCTTTTCAACCTCATCATCATGGAAAAAACCAGGAGGTGGACCACCCTGCAAGAGACACAGCGCTGCAACAGAACAAAACAGTTAGCTAACCACATGTATTGCCATGAAAAAAACCTTTTTTTTGGACATTCCATGCAAATGAATGGAAATGAAACAATGAACCACATCATTTTCAGATGATTTGTGCCGAGATGGTAATAAAGCTGCTCTTCTACAGCAACAGGACATCACAGAACCACACAATTATTTCAAAAAATTACCTGTAACTATTCCAACAAACTTGTATTTTCCAGCTTTGAGGTATACTTCATTTTCGACAAGACGACCATTGAGGAAAAAGGTATCCTTTACTTCCTCAGAAATAAGGGTTAAAAACTCTCTCCTCGGCCCTCCCATGTCTGCTGCTTCTTCGGATAAAAAGTTGACCTTAATGGGCAGCCTTCTATTCATGCTGCTGATGGTGAGCTCATCAAATGCTGTGTTCAATATATCCAATCTAGAAATGAAGATGTCCAAAACTTCTCCCTCCATAGATGACTCCCTGTTTTCATCCACATCCATATTTCGGCCACATACAAAGCCATCTCTATAGAACTCCAGGATTGTTTCCTTGTTTTCATTCGCTTCACTGTAAATAGGAAATTGAAGAGGATAATGTAATGAAATGGTCCATGGACCATATGCTCACCTGGTTGAACATACCAGAAAAACAAATGACAACTGTTAAATCGAAATGTTCCAGGGTCATGTATCCTCATTAGATGCATCTGATAAAAATTTGGAGACAATCCAGTTACAACAGTCATGACAGTTCAGGAGTTACTGGACTTTGAGCTTTGGTTTTGGCCACCTGGTGGCCAAGCGGAGAATCGAATTGGACTGAAAAGTGGTGTCATAGGTCACCCGACATTGGGGTGTATATGTACCAAGTTTCAAGTCAATAGCCTAGGCAGCTACAAAACACACCACCAAATGACTAAATTTTGAACTTTGACCCCTGTGAGCTTGAAAAGTCGGTCAAATCAAATACCCCATTGCTTATCTCATGCATCCTCATCAGAAGCACGAATGATAAAAATTTGGAGAGGATCCAGTCATTAGTTCATGAGTTATTGCACTTTTTGTGTTTTTGGTTTCCGCAACCTGGTGGCGAAGCCAAGAATCGAACTTAGCCCAGTTGATCATGATAAATAACTGTATTCAACGTACATGTACATGCTCTTTATAATTTCATCAAGTTCGTTGGACTGTACATCTTCTACCAATTCAGGAGCCGCAGTTTCATTCTCATCCACAGTTTCATCTTCTCTTGGACCATCATATGGCAATGAAAGAAATTCTTCACTGACTCCCTGAATAAAATAAAACAAATGAAAAAAACTAGGGTCAAATGGCACTTGGCCAATTGTCACTAATCACAGAATTAGTCCAGGACCAGGTTTCTAACTCTACTTCATAGGTATTATCCCCGGGGTATTATCATAAATAAAAAATGGATGGAAAAAAATTCTCACCAAGCACGACTCAAGGTGCTCCCTCATGTCCCTCACTGCAAATTTGGAACCACACTTCATACATGCTTCATCTTCTTCAACATAGTATGCCGAAGCTTTTGGTCCAGTATCAAAATCCATGACAAGTTCTGTCTGTAAAGGCCTCAAGTAAAGGCGGGAACTTGAGCTGCCAGCCATGCTCCTGAGTTTCTCTGCGTGGAATGAGCCTGTATGAACTACCTCCAACTGAGACCTGCTTCCTTCCTTGCATTTGAGGACTTCAAAACCTCCACCACCGATCAGTAGCGGGAAAGCACTGCAATGATAAGTTACCAATTGACATAAAATTGCAAGGACATTTTTTGTTCTATAGTACTTCAGCTGCAGCAATTACTCCCTATTCATCAGTCAGACATTGCATTTTTCAGCAACTTTACTCTGACTCATCTGAGGTCAAAAAGGGATCATTTAAAGTAACATAACATGGAGATGCGATGCATGATCTCAGGCTCAGTGCCGGAAAAAAGAGTGAAAGCACAAACACATATATACCTGAATAAATGGTTTTTCACCTCTGAAGGCCCATCTGATGTGCGAAAAGTTACTTTCCTCTCCCCCAACCCCATGTCATATAGGTTGGATTTAGTGGTAGGGTCTGGTATAATGTCATCACTTGGCGATGCCAAACACAAAAAGCTCCGACTCATAGTGTAAGTACGTTCTGAAAAGAAAATACCAATTAAGCGAGCAGTACTTGATCAATGAACAGTCATAAACAAGAACTGTTGAAATGTTGAAAAATGTGACCTAAATCCTAACTGAATATTTATTGCAGGATACCTCCATGGATCTCACTCAACACCCAACCCTTTTTTGCCACGAAAAATGGAACAAAACAATCCCCCCCCCCCCCAACCTGATGAAAATCTCTTTCTTTTATAGTATGGGTTTATTTGGAAGGACACTGAAGAAAGTTCTTTCAGATTAAGTCAAGTATGTCTCTGCTGTAAAACAAATCTTTTATATCCTGCATACACACCCGAAGACTGGTTTGCATTGGCACTTTTTGCATTTCTTCTGTGATTAGCCTAGGATGATAGAGGAAAAGATGGGTTCAGAAATGAGTTAAAATTTACAACCATTTTGCTGAAAAAGGTCTCGACCGAAGAGTAGTCAAAAGTTAGCCTTTTGTGACATAAGTCCTTTTATCTGACAACATTAATTCAAATACCGGTATTTTTTGGTTTGACATATAACTTGGCTGACAAATTGTTACCTGCCCATTTCCCCTCCTGCGTGTGCTTCTGTATGGCTGAAACAGGGTTCTGTAT
>NMRB01005887.1:0-16552 GCA_002633025.1 Notospermus geniculatus
CTGGCGTAGTTGCACTAACTACGCATATCTCTTCACTGATACATCCCGATGAGCTGCGAACCATGGAGATCAATCGTTCGTGTTGGTCAACTGGCCTTCGCCTAGATTTAAGCAAGGCGTCAGACAGAGTGACATATTGTCGAGGATACGAGCGTGAGTACTACAAATGTTGTCTTGTTGCCAAAAAAATGAATAATGATGGATCGATTCGTGGGATCCCATCCACATTGCCAACACATCTAAAGAACGACACCTATTTAAAGGAGGTGGACGCGGGTCTCAGAGGTCTCGAATCAAGCAATATTAAAGGAATTGGACAGATTTTAAGAAAACCTGCTCCAACATACATGTAAGCCGCCCAATGCCGACATACGGATGACAACCTTATTGCCATTTTTGGGGGAGAAGGGTGTCTAAAACGTTGGATGTCATGCGTTCACAATTTCGAGATATTATCACCCCGTTTCCTACGGGGTTTTCTCTTTTCCACTCTCATGATACACCTGATACCCTGAATATTTGAAATACTACTGGGCCAATTTTAACATGAAAATCTATCTCTTGGTCATACTTCTGCATCAAAATTTGGGACATTTGGAAATCGTAACTGTGTAATAGTTCATCAGAAAAAAACTAAAAATCAACATTTTTATTGTGTAATTGTTTTGTGACTTTTGTTGCAGTTTTGATAGAGTGGAACTTTCTAAGGATTTTGGGGTTTGTTTTATCAAAATACCTTGAGTGAGATTATCGACATTTTGATAAGGAAATTTTGATGCCATTTGATGATAAAGCTAATCTCAGAAGATGGATTTACAAAGTTTTGGAACATGTTGCGTTGTAACTGGGCAGACATATTCATATTTTTTCAGAATACCAAACTGTTGATAGGCTAATTTAAAAGACATAATTGCTTAAAGGACAACTCCAGGCATTATCCAGTATCCAGCAAAACCTAACAAAATCCTCATGGATAGGCACATAAATACAGTGAGTGGGCCTACCTAATTTACTGGTGGCCTGGAATGATTTACTAACAATAGGTTTTCCTCATTTATATGCATTTTAGGACCACAACGGGGTAGACCTAGGCCTTTGACTGGTGGTATTGTTCAGTGATCCAAAAACTTCCATGTAGGGCGATGGACCCTGAAATTCTTCATTCTTAACGGCCTTGGCGTGCAACAATGGTAACCTCTCTTCAATACCTTGAGTGAATGTTTCAAGTGTGATTTGATTCTCATTGTCCTAGTGTAACACTTGAAAAAATTATTGAAACAGACATTCCTCATTTCACGAGCTGTTCACAACAACGCTAAAAGGTGTGCTCATTTATACACCAGGGCCCGTATGCATAAAGGAGGTGGTAACTATACCCTGGTTTAGCCTATTCTCAGAATTGTTATTCTTCTCTCCCTGGTTTAGAAAATTTGGTATGCATAAAACAAAGTATAACAATTCTGTGTATAACTAAACTAAGTTTAAGCTTATTCCACAGTGTAGCGTTATTCCACGGTATTTGTGTGCAAAGCCTGCAGGAAATCTATTATTAGATGATTTGGACCCTTTATGCAAATTAAGTCACAATAGAGTTATACCTGCCAAACAGTCAACACGTGCTCCCAAAGAGGCTGACAGAGAAAACAGCTTATTCCACGGTTTAAGGTTATTCCATGGTATTGGAGTCTTTTCTCGCAATCAGACTGGTTTCATAAAATACAATGCATGTCATGTTGGTGATGCTTATCAGGGCTCGGTTTTTCGAAAGTCCCACTATCTCTATCATGGCGTTAGGTCTTCTTGACATTATCTCCTTCAAGCACTAATCCAAAATCATCGCCACGTTAGGTTTATAGTAGTTTTGAACAACCACGCCAATGGTTGCAATTATTTCAGTCATTTGGAGTCAGCAGCCCTTCAACAGAATACAATTTGATGATGCACAGTGCTTCATTCTGCATTACTCTACTCCTTAAACATACCCCTTGGTAGGTTTAGGTTACACCAGCAAATCTGGCATATTAACACCACAGAATAAGCTATTCCATCTTTATGCATTCGGCCGCCTATTCCATGAATAGCGTTATACCACAGTTTTGCTTAAACCACCGTTATGCATACCGATGGTGGTACAACCGTGAAGTTATACCTGGAATAAGCTGTACCTCCCTTAATCCACCTTTATGCATACGGGCCCAGGGGTCGTATGCATAAAACATCTTACTCCTTAACTTAGTTTTTCCCTTAATACCGCTAAGGATTCCTTACAGAAGGGCATTTCTTAAGTGATATGCATAAAACGTCTTAAGGTAAACCTTAGGGATGTATTTTCCCTCAAGTCTAAGAAATTTCCTTACATTCTAAGGATGTCAGTTACAGGCAGTTATCAATGATGCCACACATCTCAGCCAAACGGAACGACCATTACAAACAGATTTATTATTAATTGGTTTGGTAAGTGATTGCGCAATCTTGTCCAGAGAAAGGTTCTTAGTGGCTGAGGAAACTCCTTACGTTTTTACTGAAAATGCCCAACACCACAAGGCCTAACTCGTGGCCTACATGCATTGAACCGTGGTGTATCTACTTAAGGTACCTCTGGAGGTACCTTAAGATAAGGAGTGATTTGAGGGAATTTCCTTACCTTAAGACTGTTTATGCATATCACATAAGAAAAGGGTCATTCTTAGGACAAAACTTAAGAGAAATTCTTTGATTTAAGGGAAATTTTACACTCTTAAGATGTTTTATGCATACGGCCCCAGGGCCCGTATGCATAAAGGAGGAGGTAACTATACCCTGGTTTAGCCTATTCTGAGAATTGTTATTCTTCTCTCCCCGGTTTAGAAAATTCGGTATGCATAAAACAAAGTATAACAATTCTGTGTATAACTAAACTAAGTTTAAGCTTATTCCACAGTGTAGTGTTATTCCACGGTATTTGTGTGCAAAGCCTGCAGGAAATCTATTATTAGATGATTTGGACCCTTTATGGAAATTAAGTCACAATAGAGTTATACCTGCCAAACAGTCAACACATGCTCCCAAAGAGGCTGACAGAGAAAACAGCTTATTCCACGGTTTAATGTTATTCCATGGTATTGGAGTCTTTTCTCGCAATCAGACTGGTTTCATAAAATACAATGCATGTCATGTTGGTGATCCTTATCAGGGCTCGGTTTTTCGAAAGTCCCACTATCTCTATCATGGCGTTAGGTCTTCTTGGCGTTATCTCCTTCAAGCACTAATCCAAAATCATCGCCACGTTAGGGTTAATATAGTAGTTTTGAACAACCACGCCAATGGTTGCAATTATTTCAGTCATTTGGAGTCAGCAGCCCTTCAACAGAATACAATTTGATGATGCACAGCGCTTCATTCTGCCTTACTCTCTACTCCTTAAACATACATGTACCCCTTGGTAGGTTTAAGTTACACCAGCAAATCTGGCATATTAACACCACAGAATAATTAGCTATTCCATCTTTATGCATTCGACCGGCTATTCCATGACAGCGTTATTCCACAGTTTTGCTTAAACCACTGTTATGCATACCGATGGTGGTACAACCGTGAAGTTATACCTGGAATAAGCTATACCTCCCTTAATCCACCTTTATGCATACGCGCCCAGGACCCATATGCACAAAACATCTTAAGTAAAAATTTCCCCTTAATCTTTTGTTTGGCACAATAGATAAAGGGAAATGTTTCACTTAAGATGTTGTGTGCATACGGCCCCTGGACCCATATTCATAAAACTACTTAAGTCTACATGTAAGTGTGATACTTATCCTTTGTTCAACACAAAAGATAAGTATCAGGCTTAGACTTAAGTACTTTTATGAATACCGGTCCAGGGCCGACCGAATCGAAACTCCGATAGCACTAACAGTGCCTAACAGAGAGGTATGCAATGCCTTTTGCCATCACAGAGTTTCTCTGTTAGGCCATGTTAGTGCTATCGGAGTTCCGATTCGGTCGGCCCTAAGGTAACATTGTGTAGAACATTAAGGTTGGTTAATTTCTTACATTTTTATTCTAGTGGATAATTCCTGGAGTTATCCTTTTACTTCCAACCAGTTTACACTAAAAGTTCCAAAACTTCATACTCCTACGTTTTTAGGTTGAGCTCTGTATGTCAAAATTTTGTGAAAAATTGAAAATACTCTAGTTTCGTTCTTCTAAGGTTACTTTGCTGAACACCCATATAACCGCTTACCCTATTGAATATGTGACTGACAGGCGTCGTGGAGGAAGGGCTATCGAAGACTTATTTATGTTGAATAGAATCAATAAATTCTTTGTATGGTCTATATTGTGGGCTAGGCCTAAACCTACAGCATGAATAACTGAAGTAACCTTAGAGAAGAACGAAATTAGAGTATTCTAATTATCGAAATTTTGATAGTCTCAAATATCTCAGCAACCACTGAACATATTTTGTTGAAACAAAGCCCAAATTCCTTAGAAGGTTCCACTCTCTCACAACTGTAACAAAATTCACAAAAGCATTACGTAATAAAAATGTATCTTAGCTTTTGTTCTGATGAGCTATTACACAAAATAATGTAAAAACTCATCAGAAAAAAACTGAATATTCAACGTATCAGGTGTACTTAATTATGTCAATGGCTGCACATGTTCATATTCTTGAGGTGAATTTCTATCCCTCGGTAAGAACTTAAAGCTGAACTGCATGAACAAAAACCACAGCGCCGCAGTATGGTGGTCTACAGAAGTGCAAACGCCCTTCGAAACACCTCCAGAACATGATAGACCACCAGCGTATTTGGTGGCGCCACTGTATTCAATCTCAGGCTTTCTATCGAGACACATCAAGAGATAGTGTCCAAGTGACAGAGCCTAGGTAGACTTAGTACAATCCGTTGGAACTTGAGCATGAGGTTGGTCAGGGTTCTTTAGTGTTTGCGCGCAGTTAAAATATGTGGTACAATGGCAATAACTTGGGCATCAACAAATAATTCACCACTCATGTGAGTTTCAGAAACTCAATTTGGTATCATTGCAAACATGTTGCACATAAATCTTATTTTATTTCTTTTGTCATAGTTTTGTTATTTGAATATATTTTCACAGAAACGCAATGTACTTGATATGAGCAATAATGCATAGATGACTCGCGCGATGTGTGTGTATTTGGAGAAAGAATATTTAATTGATTGCGGTAATTATGACCAAAGGGATAAAATAAGAATTATCCTCAACCTATACATAATGATATCTGATGACGCTGATGTACGTCAAATGAGTGTTGTATTGTTTTTGAATGCATAAATGTTTTCAACTGGTGCTTTGGTAACACCATAAATGTCAACAAGACGTGAATACTATAGAATAGTGACCGACTTTACTCTCTGGTTCGGTAAGAACCTAATGCCTTCGACCTGCAGAAGTCACTGGATGCCATGTCTTGATGTTGCTCTATTGACTGACTCAGGGTGAATACAGTGGCGCCACCAAATAGCCTGGTAGTCTATCATGTTTCGGAGGTGTTTTGAAAGTGCCTTATGGTCGTTTGCATTTCTCTTGACCACCACCGTGGCGTGGTGGTCTTTTTTTAGTGCTCGGATCTCCAGTTTTTGTTCATGCAGTTCAGCTTTAAGGAGATATGTGTTTATCCTCAGGCGTGCCACGGTTTCAGCTATAAAGGCATACCATTTACATAATTGAATGCTTCATTTGGTACTACAGCTGTGAATCGTAACAGCACACGATCGTCAGGACTTGGATCATGTGAGTCCGATTGTTGCCTGCAATGCTGCAGTACAGTTTAGATCACGAGCCTACTGTAAAGTAATGAAGTGTTATTCCAATGATTCAAATGTTTGGGGCACATCTTGAATATAATTTGGCTTCTATGGTATTTATATCCAAGTTAAAGCTTTTGGGTGTACTTGTAAATTGTCACCTGAAGAAGGAAGGAAGCTTCCGAAATGCATCGTGATTGGGAGAAAATGTACATGTAGATAGCTGTATACACGTATATGTTTCAATAACAAGATGAAATGGACCATTAATTGTTGCTGTTTTTCTGTGGCTATTCACATCTTGAATGTTGTACTCTCTCTTTGTGTAGCCTACTCTTCAGTATGTATAGACTATGACAAATAACATGTAAATAGATGGCATCATATATAAATGTACACACTGTTATATTAAGTGTGGAAGTACAGTGTATTCCAGTCCATTTACGGTACTCAATTTGTCCATTTCTTCAACGACTGAATTGAATATGTTGCAGAACTGTTGTGGAATATAAATGACCCCCCGGCGTCAGTCAGAAATTTGATTCTGTAAACTTGATGTAGACGCTCAATCAAACGTAAGGGATCATCTCAAAATTGACTGAAGCTGAAAAAGACGAAATGATTTCGTCTGGGGGGAGGGGGTCTGCATTTTGGGGCCTGTCATTTCGTCTTTTTAAATTCTCTGGCTTCATCGTTGTCGGGGCCATGCCGTGGACAATTAAGACTGTACATTGCATTGCAGACTACCTACATTGTATCTTTTATTTGAAAAGAGACTAATAAAGCTGAAAATAACTATGAAGCCAGACATTTGATTTTTCTGTCTTTTGAGAGGGGGGAGGGGGTTCAGGGAGAGACTAAATCATTTCGTCTTTTTCAGCTTCAGTCAATTTTGAGATGATCCCTTACCCTAACGTCACACCTAATAAACTTAAATATTTGCCTAAATCTTCAGTGGGTTAACTTTTCCTTTTTGTGGCAGATATTTAGGGCCTTAAGACACATTTTAAGACAAAAATTATCTTGGCAAAAGTTTTAAATGTGATTTTTCATCGGTCATTTCATCGGAACCAAACCAACGACTCATCATCTGCATTCAGGTTCAGGACGAAAATTCATTAATGAAGTTTCAATTTCTTGTTGTTACTGGTTCAATAATATGTTTTTGACGCACTTACTTGTAATAACTGCATGATTGTTCATGTAAGTAGTACTTTATATCTCACTCCAAGTTGGTAGTAGATGTCGGTCTCCTGCAAAGTAATTGTATATACATGTAGATGTGCGAAGACCTGCTTTGATATACATGTACGGATAAAAAAGAATTGATAGAATGTAGATTTCTCTGAAAACAAGTTTTACTTGTGTGACTTGTTTAAAGGAGCACGGTATGCGATCTCTTACCGGTATTTTGACTGCCCATAGAGGGAACCACCTAGTGGCAGCAGTAGGAACTACAAAAAAACATAACAAATTGTACAGAGTACAACGCCGTCAACGGGTCTACTATAGTATTTGCCGACACCGTAGTTACTCCCTGGGTTGGGGAGTGGCGCGCGCACGGTGATGGTGGCCCGGCTATCGAGAAAAAGTGGCAACACTGGGCTCCTTTAACAGTGATGGAATGTTACTTTTTGTATTTATAGATGTATATTTAGTTTGTATAATTGTTCAGTTTCCAGTAAATGTGGAGCACTTAGTAATGTTACATATGACCGCCATAATGAAATTTTTAGTGCGGGTAGATGGCGTTCTCTCTGTCGGATGTTCAGGAAGAATTCCACATTGGGTGAGGTGAAATATCTGGACTAAGCTAAAACTGAGGTAATCGGAGTTTTATCCCACTTGGTAGGTTTCAATCTGAACTCCTAAAACCTGCCCCAGATTAAGACTTCATTAAAACTTCGTTAAAACCTAGATAAAACCCAGACTAAAACTTGGTTAAAACCTGAGATTCATGGAATCTGTTCTTGGGCTTTATTTTGTCGACGATGTCTCTGTATTGGCTCTCTAGTACAGGCAGGTGTAATGTCAAAGTTTTCAGCTATTCGGAGTACTATGGCTTGTAACTATGAAATAGCAAACATAGCTGCAACCTTAATCCAAACATTTGACCTCTGCAGGTTTTGGTCTGGTTTTTAGTCCCTGGGGACTAAAACCTCACCCAATTCATTTTCCATTAAAATTTTTAAAACTTCAACTTCCTGCTGGGATTAACGAAGTTTTATCAAGAGAACTTTTAATACTCAGGTTTTAAAACTTTCTTAAGAGAGTTTTAAGCGGGTTTTAAGATAAAACTTGGAGGGAGGTCAAATACTGGTTTTAGTCTAAAACTTTTTTAAGACTTGGCATTAAAACTTGACTAAGCCGAATATTTGACCTCACCCATTGTATTCATTGTATTCATTAATTACTGGGAATGAGTTAACATGAGTAATTACGCCGTGCGCTTTGTTTCTGGTCGGCTGTTGTGAAAGTGGAGTCCTAAATCTACATAATAAATAATTGTTTATACATGTAATATATAATATATAATTGTTTATTCCTCCTGATTAGAAGACATTAATCACTTTTGCAGAGGGGTTTTCCCCGATCTTCTGACAGTAGGTCAACATTTTTGCGAATAACTCTCTGTTGTTACATAGATCATTTCGTGATGATTGATACCATGTGTTTATGCTTATGCTATTTTGACTGCTGAAGAACATTGTAAATATTGAGGTACCTCAAAAACTTGTGTTAAATATATTGGGTACATGTATGCCACTGGGTAAATTAAAGGTTAAATCAGCATTTGTTCAGGGGGTTCGGGAGCTGCACTACACGACTGTTAGAACGCAATAGGTCTTTGGAATGACTGCTCTCCGCGATCTAATTGGTTAATCGGACCATTATGACGACGATACTAATTTGCATATGATTAGGTTTTTACCACACATTCACAAATTTCGGGCGAACGTGTCTAGAAGTATTACGCCGTGTGCTTTGTTTCTGGTCGGCTGTTGTGAAAGAGCAGTCTTAAATCTACATAATAATGTCAGCAATTTGTGAGTTCATGTCACGTGTGACGAATGGATGACAAATTTGCTCAGACAGTGCAAATTTCGGCCTTGCCAGAGGGTATTTCCCCGATCTTCAAACAATAAGACAAACCTTTTTTGCAAAAACGTCAACGTTGTTACGTACATGTAGATCAGTTCGTTATAATTGATAATAACCGGTCAGGAGGACAACACAGGCTGCAGGAAGGTCTAAAAACTCGTACCCAGGTTGAATTTTTTTGGTGGTTTTTAGCGTTCATGCACTATTTTTAGACCGGAATCCCTATTTGCTTGAAGCTGCCGATAGAGGACGCAGTGGTGTGAATTCCCGTTCTGACAGTCGTGACTAGCCCCGTCCTTAGAATCCTATTTTGGTAGGCCTTTTTACACATTGGGGGTAACATACCTCCACCCTCCTCGGGCAGGTCCAGTTCAGGACGGATTGATCGCTTTTACACGGTGCGGGTTCGGTAACCGCGGCCTCGATCCAGTTCGAGTTCGGTGCCGCTAGATGGCGCGTATCAATCTCCTACCGCTGGAGGAAGGGAATTTTCATGTCAACAATTTAAAGCGGCTTTGATTTTAGAACCTTTCGACATTATTTACAGTAACTATGCTTCTATCAGCGTGAACCATGCTTGAGAAATCTCGCGCATGATTTCTTGACAGGGCACTGACAGCAAGTAGGCCTACCGCGAGTGACGTCATTCAGGTAGCGTGATATATCCCGCCCGTGGCCAGTGCAGGTCGGTTCGTATTTACACGAGAGAAAACTGGCCTGCACCTACTTCTCCACCGTCCCAAAACTCACGCGGGGGAGTCGAATTGACCCGCGTTCAGTTGTTTCGCTTTTACACGGGGAAAAATAAACCGTACCCTCCTCGATCCAGCGTCGATCCAGAACGCACCCGCGCCGTGTAAAATGTCGTTTTAATAGGGAGTTTTCGCAAAGCCCTCGAAACGCCAACGCGAACGCCAATCCCATTGTTCGATGCCACGAAGACAGAGCGCCGAACAAAAGGATAGACGTTCGCGTTGGCGTTTCGGAGGCTTGGCGAAAACTCTCTGTTATCTCACAGTTGTGTACTGCATCTACATGTATTTTATTGCATCACTATTGTGTTATGCATCTAACAGGAGAAAACGTCCCGATTCTTGGTGGGTTTCAAAATTGATCATCAATATACAACCCACCAAATAATCAGGAAATTTTGTCCCGTGAATGATGGGACAGCCGCATCACAGGCGATGAAAAGGCTGCAAGTATTTAATGATATTGCGCTGATGTCCATTCCACTTTGAAATTGAACTACAGTTTATAGTTTTACAGTTTTCAGTAGAAGCCCAGCATATGGGGTGTGCCAGGATGTTGTCAACAGAAGTGTGCTTAGCCTTATTCTAGGCTACTTGATGCCTCAGAGTGAATGTGGGTGCGTTTCGAAATTGGTCACCCAAGAAAACGGGGCAAAATTCAACTTTGAAATAATCACTAAGATTTGTGACATTGATTTTCCAAAAATCAAGGTAATCAATAATATAGACATTTAGCTATTAGTTTCTCCATCTGGGATGTACAGTGTACACACGTATTTGAAGGAGGGTATCAAAAATATTGTGCTTACCAGCGAAATCTATCATTCCGTCCCACACCAAAACTTCTATTCTATTGTCAGACTTTAAAAGGCTAATACATGTAGATGGAATTTTTTGGTGTCGGACGGAACACTTTTTGAAACACACTCTGTATAGCTAAAAATCTAACCGGTACATGTATGTATGGCGGCCGATAATGTCGACTGCACATGTATATGAATAGGCCTAATGTTCAATTTTATTGTGTTGACATGAAGGGTTGACAGTATGTAATGAATTATATACATGTACTACTCAAAAAGGTAAGGACCACTTGTAATTTTGTGCACAACTTTTTCATACAACAGTTTTTAGAGCTGAAAATGGTATGATATAACTGTCCTGAATGACTTCAAACACACTGCGACGAATTACATATATGTGGTAGATTTCAGTTATTGCATAACGTGTTCTGAAGCAATGCCTGAAACAGAATTATGAGTTATGACAAAAGTGGTTCTAACTTTTTTTTGAATAGACTAGTGTATGTGAGAAACATCACTTACTTCGCCATGTTAACAGTTTTATGGACATCTCAGTTTTATGCATCTTTTTCTGATAATAATACATTAGTGGGACACCCTAAACACGTAGTAGTCGATTGGTTCAGTTGTAAAAAAATTATATCTGTTGTTTTAATGTCATGGGTTACATTATATATGGTATGTTTGTAGTAATGTTTTAATTGTATTTCTGTGTATTACTTCTATTTCTTCTCTTAATATTCTGTATAGCGTTTTAGAGCATTAAATTATATCTGTTGTTTTAATGTCATGGGTTACATTATATATGGTATGTTTGTAGTACTGTTTTAATTGTATTTCTGTGTATTATTAGGTATATTATTAGGTGTATTATATATGGTATGTTTGTAGTAATGTTTTAATTGTATTTCTGTGTATTAGGCTACTTCTCTTTCTTCTCTTAATATTCTGTACAGCGTTTTAGAGCATCATTGTGATGGTTTTTCGCTATACAAAATAAATTATTATTATTATTATATACTAGTATTTTATTGTATGTATAAAAATTTCATCCATAAATTAAACGTGTTTCAGTACTGAGCGTAGTTCCTTTCGGCTTTTTAGCTTCGCTGGCCGATAAGCGCGGCTGACTGCTCCTATTGGATATTGGGAATACAACGAAGGCATACATCAGAGCTGTGTTCGCCCGAGTTTCCAGCTTGGTAGACTAACTAGCTTGGAAAAAAATGGGCATTTCGGGGTGAAAACTGAGCCCTCTTGGCCTGCGGCGAGAGGAGCTAATACCGGTAATGATAATGACACAGCCTTTTTGAGTAAAACACATAATCGCCGATCAGTTTTGCCTGACGATAGCCAACGAGCCATTATTGCAATTGCGTCATCAGCACGACTGATCGTTCAACGCGACTGGTTGATTCGATGGCCGACACTGCGCTCCACGTTGATGACATGACGCACCCCGTCAGCACAAGGGAATCGCATTGCAAATACTTCGATGTGGACACCATGATACACGTGTACGTGACATTTTCCACATACTGCTCAATCCCGTCGTTAGTTCTCGGCGTACCCGGTAACATCCTCATCATACTCATTGCAAACAAAGGAAACAACAGGAACCGATCATCGTCCATCTACATGACAGCCATGGCGATCGCGGATAATCTCGTGGTGGTTATGACAAATTTTTTCGTTCCTTTCTACTATCGGAAAATGGTGCAACAAGATAGAGATATTCAGTTTATGTAGGTATTGTTTTGTAAAGACCACATGCTTACATGTATTTAAGGCCACTTAGATTTCGGAAAGGCAGCATTTTTCAGAAAAAAAAGAAATTGTTGTTCGAAACAGAACTTGTAAGACCAAAGCAGCAAGCTTTTTAAGCATGGCGCACACCTGCGATTTTTCGTGCGATTTTTCAGGAGACTGCCCTTCCGACTGCTAGAGCGACTGGAGATTTTGCACCAAGCGACCAGTCACTGTGGTCGCCCGATTAATCGTATCGCGTCTCATCTGATCGCTTGGGTGGTCGTTATATTAGCGGGAGATTGTTGCACTGGACGATCTGAATGACTGGTTTCAATGGCCAACGGAGACCAAAGAAATTCGATCGCATCAAGAGACCAAAAATTCAGCATGTTTAATTTTCGGTCGCAAAGGCCAACTGGTTTTGCAACTAGTCGACCGATACAAAAACGATGAAACTTGCATCCGCAAACGATTCCGATGCGACGCCACAATAGTCGGCGACTTCAGTTGCTTCCGAAAATGTCAGTCGTTTGCGGATGGTTCACTGAAATGGTAAAGTGTGGTCGGCGAGCGACCTCGCACGCGATGGTTGCCTGCGACTTCGTGGTCGCCAGTCTCGTCGGTGGTCGCACGATTTTGGTCTCAGGTGTGCGCCATGCTTTATTCTATCGCCTTGAGAATGCAAGAACTGTTTCGACTATTGGCTGAACTGGAACACGAGGACAGGGACAGTAGGCCTACCCACAATCCTCCAAACTGCACTGAATGTGGTCAGCTGACATGGATAGCCTAGCTTTTTGTTATTAACCTTTCCAATAAATGGTGGCATACTTGTTCTCCCATGACGTCGTGGCCACTCATTGTCCATTAGCATGATATAACACAACGTATCCTCTCAGACAATTATTTTACCTAACTTTTGTGCCCATGGCTCACTTGACCAGCTTTCGCGTGTGAGCGGCTTCTGACGTCATATGGTAATGACTGTAAGTTAGACCGCCATCTTTGTTGGAAAGGAAGTACATTGTACGCAGTAGTGGCAAATAAGGCCAATATTCGAGTTGACCAGAGCGTAGTATTTAATTTTTGACCGGGTTTATTTATCGAGCCGCTCGATGAATAAGCACTACTTTCGGTCTTATTTGTCAAGCCGCTCGATGAGGAGCACGTGGATTCAGTGTTATTTATCGAGCTAGCTTGACAAGCAGGCTTAAAATTCAGCATTGTTCGTCGAGCTGGCAATAAAGACACGCCTCCTCATGAATATGCAATGGCTTCAGCTTGTTTTGTTCGGAAGTCGGCAGTGTGGTGGTGCTTCATTGCTCGCAACATGGGGGTCTCCGAAGCCAATTTATCCTTTTTTCATTCAACCCTTGTTTCTGTGTGATGACCCAAATCTTAGACACTGTGGTCGCATGCCTAGCTTCAGACTCTCGATTTTCGTCAGTCTCAAGATTAATCCGCTGGGGTTTGTGGGTCAGAATCTGCCGGTGAGTCCGAACACCAGGGTGTGCCAAGCAGGATGATGCGACGATTCTGTAGACGATTTTACCAGTGTCACCACTAAGAAAAAATAATTAACCAGTCTCTATGTGGAAATTTGGAAAAGTCAACATAATTTTCTAACAAAAGGAAAACAAGAATTAAGAAAAAAAAATGAAAAAAATATCATGACCAGACGGGAATCGAACCCGCGACCTCAGGGGTGTAGGCCTCACATCTTTGCTGAAGACAACGGTAGAGTATTTATCACCTGGTTCCGGAAATACGGGCAGCTCGACGTTTAAGCCCAATTTTGCGTACTGTTTAGCGAGCCCGGCTTGATAAATAGCCACTTCGTTAATTTTTATTCTCTCCGTTTCAGCGCATATTTCGTCGTATTCTCAATATGCGCCGTATTGTCGGGATATTTCTTGACGGCCATGTCAGTTGACCGGGCCATAGCAGTCCGCTTTCCATTGATAGCACCGAGGTACTGTACGCCTGGTCGTGCCAGGAAGGTGGTAATCGTGGGGACGGTTTTGCTGACCGCAATTAACTGTTATCTTGCATATGCCTGGCACTATGCTGAAGATGCTGCTACAGGTAAGGTGCGTCGAATGACGCAGGCGGTATGTTGTACGTGTTTTCATACTCTGATTGAAAAAAGCCGACAAACAAGATCAAAGCAACTGACATTTGTGTTGAATATCAAACGGACAAGCTGAGAAGGCTTGGCCCCAGTTGCTGTAATGGAGCCCGGTGTTTCCACTTTTTCTCGACAGCCGACACCACCATCGCCGTGCGCGCCACTCTCCAACCCCAGGGACTAACTACGTTGTCGGCGAATGGACCCGATGTACTACGTAGGCCTACATTTTGTAATGTTTTTTGTAGTTCGTATTGCTGCCGGTAGGTGGCTCCCTCTACGTCAGCAGTCAAAAAATCGTTAAAGCCTGCCGCACACGAGTGCAATTTGTCTCCAACGTTGCCTCCATAGGAGTTTTTTTGTTTCAGCCTCCTGTCACCGCACACGGTGCGTCAGCCGCCGCACACGATTGCAATTTTGCCTCCTGTAGATGCGGCGTAACGTCATTTCAAACATGTTTGATCTGCGTTGGAGGCAAAAAATCCGTCTCCGCCTCTGTCTCCGACCATCGCACACGATGACATTTGCACCTAGAGCCAAAAATCTCCATACTTGCTGGCAAGTTTGCACTCGTGTGCGGTCCGCTTTAGACATCGCATACCGTGCCCCTTTAAAACACGCGGCATGATACCTGAAGACCTACGCCTGTAAGCTGGTGGCACACAAAAATGGGAGATCGTCTCTAAGAGCCACGTCTGTGAGCTAAAACTTGTGTGCTACCTTATCGCTGAGTTTTATGCCCGCAGCACGGCTCATGGACACGATTTCCAATCACGTAGACATGAATATGCACTGTGTGCTGCCGGTGTAACATCTGCCAGTGTTCCCATCTGTGGGTGTTTTCCTCCATATTGTCTGACGGAATAAGCGGCGACTTGACAACACGAGACACTCAGAGAAACATGTCGATCTATCTGCCAGCGTTTCCCAAACAATAGGGGGGGGGGGGGGNGGGCACACTCACCCACAGAAACACTGGCAGATATAACACCGGCTTTGAATAGGCAGTTATTTCCGCAGAATTAGACGTGCTTGTCGTGCGAGTGAAGCAGACGTAGACGTGAGTGTAGCGTGCGTGAAACAAACGTAGACGTGTTTGGTGTGTGTATGAAGCAAACATTAGAATTTTGAAAACAATATTAATGGCCATGAAAAAAATCATATGTCAACGTGAAAAATATCATATGCGTTAATCAGACGTTGGGCGGCGCTGCAGTCGATTGCAGCGCCACCCAACGTCTTATCAACGCATAAGAAATTTTTCCCGTTGACATATGATTTTTTCATGGCCATTAATATTTTCCTCACAGCTATGTGTTTTCAAACGAATACATCGACTGCAGCGCCACCCAACGTCTGATTAACGCATATGATATTTTTCATCTTGACATACGAATTTTTCTAAGACACCAAACACGTCTACGTCTGCTTCACTCTCACGAAATGCACGTCTAATTCTGCGGAAATAACGCCCATAGGTTATTTCCGCAGAATTAGACGTGCTTGAAAAAATCATGTCAACGTCTAATTCTGCGGAAATAACCGCCGCCGGATAGCTTTTGGACATGACGACTTCGTTGGCCAATGTGCAGCCGAGACGAGCCAGTTGAGCACTGGGCTCGTCCTACAGCAGGTACTAAAGTCTGTTTAAATCATCTGGAGCTCGATGGGCGTATGTCAATCAAACCCCTAGTAACCAGACAACAATGAACTTAGGGTTCACTCTAAACGGTCCAACCAGTTGTTTTCTAACCAGCTGAACTTTGGTTTGAAATAGAACACAACCGAAGGTCCTCCTATCGAGCTCCAGATGATTTAAACGTACTATAGGCGAACATTGCCTCTTAGGGATACTCCACTCATTGTGTAAAATTTTGAATTTTTGAAATATCATTAATACATTCAAATTCATTGATATCTGCAACATGTCAGATTTTTTAAAAGTCAGCACACTCATCATTTTAAGTATTTTAATTGAATCCCAAGGGGACCATAGCACAGCACACATGATGTCATGTGTGCTCAATGCATATTTATGAAGGAGCAACCAATAGGCCTAGGCAGTCACAGTATTAGCTCATTCACTACAAAGGTCATCAGCCTATTGACACTGGTGACATAACAATTCATGGCATTAGTCTCTATGGATTGATAAAATACAGGAAGTCAACTTCCAGATTTTGCAAATTTTCGACCCCAACCGGGGTCTTCTTCAGGCTGGCACTTAACAGTACAAGACTCTAGAAT
>NMRB01005888.1:0-16543 GCA_002633025.1 Notospermus geniculatus
ACTTCATAGTTTTTCTGTTCGGCATCGGACAGACTATAGAATGTATCTAATGCTTTACCAGCCAACACCAGACTCAACTGAACCGACCACTCTTCTTTTTTCCACTTTCGTAATTCTGCATAGCTTTCAAAACGAGTTATGTACGAATCGGAACTTGTCCTTTTCTTCATTAAACACAGGTAATTTGGTTTTTTGCAAGTTAGTATTTTTGCTATCTACACCATTCACTTTTAATTTTTCAACCTCAAGTTTTCGCCTCTCAAGTTCTAATTTCTCAAATTCTAATCTTTCTTGCAACTTCAATTCTTGTTCTTTAATCTTCCTACTTGCCTCGGCTTCAAGCAATTCTTGTTCTTTCATTTTCATTTTATCTCGTTCCATTATTCTGGATTCTCTTTCTACCTTTTGTTGTTCTGTTACAAATTCTTTTAAGTCGTCATCTTTAAGCCCCAAGGCCTGCCCAGCCTCAACAATTTGATGTACACTGGTCATATTTCTAGGTTCTGATCACAATCAATACCAATTTCTAAATTTATTGTTCTAGTTTTTCTTATGCCGTGCTATTCAGATACCACCCCCTCCTATTATCGCCAGAAAACCACAGTATCATCTGCGTAAAGCAGGACTTGTGCCCGCCTACCGATACGTAGTGCTAACTCATTCAAAATCAAAAGCACCAACCAGATGTGATACCACGTCATCTCTCGCGCACCCACTAAAACGTCGCACAGAGCTGAAAGTACTCCCGGACGGGCCCCCAAATATTGTGACGACGTCAAGGGGAAACACGAAAGAAGAACAAAGAGATATCACAACTAATATAATTATATTAGAGACACCCGATTTACAATGACAGTGACAGTCTTTTTGGTCATCAGTGCGCACACGTTGCCGCGACACCACAGTTTCCAGGCTGCTGAACAGTTCTAGGTCACACCAGTTCAAGACTTCGCCGATTGGAGGGCAGAAACATCTCCCAAGTTTCATATGCACAGAAAGGGCTAAAAAAACAACAAAACCCAGTCTTAGAGAAATTACCCTTCTAGAAAACCGAAATTCCGACAATTTGGGAACACACTTACGTGGTCTATCTTCTCGTACAGCATGTACAGGGTACAGGCCCATTGGCAGACGTACCCACAGGTCTGGTAAGGTTGCTTTCTGAGTTCTCCCTTAGACATTCAAGTTCAGACCCTTATATTCTAAACAATTATATAATCAGCCATTATAAAGACCTATGCCCTTCAATAAAAGAAGTCATGCCCTGGTTATGCACCTGAACTATTATCTAATAGTATTCTGCTGGGTTTATTCTCATTCTATTTTTACCAACAAAGTCTGGACACTTCAGATACAACAGGATTTCACTGGGTGACCCTACTGTCAAGACGTGACTGAACACAATTTGGACAGAACCATGAAACTGACAAGTGGTAGGTGATTCGTGTGGTTCGCTATTTGACTCAACACTTGGACACGTCAGCTTATTTGTGACAGACAGGAAGGCCAAGGAAACGTTTGTACCATCTTATTTTCGACTGGGGACCAGATTTCAACAACAACTTACTGATCATAATCTTATCTAGTTTTGATGTTACATAGACAATAGGCCAGCGCTCTCGAATCCAGGTAAAAAAGGCACTGGTAAAAAAGTCTCTCTTTGTAGGCATTTTCTGTTCTATTCTGGGTGCCTTTCTCAGTACCTTTTAAGGTTCTACCTCCATCTTCCAAGCAATGACATCCAAGACTTAGCTCTCCCCCTTGAATGGGGAGCGCCAATTGGTCACGTGAGACTGATAGAGCAGACGTGACACCTATAGAGGCCCATTGTTCGAGAGATGCGGTTCACCAAGCACGGCCAATCACACCTTGAATCGTCATGAATAATAGGTGGCGTCGGTGTACTATCAGTTCAAACCCACGCGTATATTCTCGCGTGGTCTGCGTGATCGGGGTTCCCTATTGGGTGCGGTTATTCATGGCAGCCAGTGGATAAAGAAGATTGGGAAGATATCTAAGTTCGGGGGGGGGGGGCTTACATGTACCGGGTAGCTCCCAGACGCACAAATAGGCCTTCTGAAAAATTAAAGAAAATGGTGAATTCGGGAAAAAAATATACCTTAGTTCACCTATGCAAATACCAATACGCCTTGCAAAAAGCGACCAAGCCCAAATCATTTTTTTTTATTTCGGGGAAACTGGCTTTAAAGAGCAGAAGGAGTCCAAAAAGCCAGTAGTGCCTTTTTGTACCTACCCGGTGATTTTTATGTGCCTTTTTTACCGGTGCCTTTTTTACCAGTGCCTTTTTACCATTGCCTATTTTACCAGTGCCTTTTTTACCGGTGCCTTTTTTACGGGTGCCTTTTTCACCGTACACCAGCGCTCTCGCACCCCTCTTACATTCAAACAGATAAGGAATTATCAGTAATATTACTTGTTGTTAGGGACTGTACAGCGCTCCATCTGTACGAAACAGACAGTACTTCATCATAATGTGTGGTTGTTCAGACATGTCAGAATACATTTTTATCGAATTTTGACCTTTTTCGACTTCATGTGGTGGCAAATCTGGACTTTAGCATCTTCGATAATCGAAGGGCGATCTGCTCTCCACTGCGTCACATCGCACACCAGAGAAAGTGACCGGTCCACGGCGATCTGCCGCCTCGAGAAGAAGAGGCCAATCAGAATCGGTGTTGTAAAATTTAAATCATCGAGGAACAAATAGTGGTAGCCGAAGACCCAATATAAAGTGTCATATGATTGGTCGACCGGTAAAGTTGGCATGGTGCCAAGATACGCCGTTGACTGGTCTATTTCTCGAAGGGTGATGTGCGGTGTAACGTGGTGGTGAGCAGATCGGCCTTCGATCATCGAAGATGGACTTTAGCGAATATCTCATGAAGAACAGCAGTTGTAACTTGGTACGAATATGCACGGTATGTAGATAACCTTTAAGCGTGATATTCATAAAGGGTGTTTCGCCTAATCAGCGTACAAATTCTGCATTACACAGGTTAAAGGCCTAGAAAACTATTGCCTGATGTCTGTATGAAGCTTCACCAGAGGCGTTTACCCGCAGGATAATCACACGCGTACAACTTCCTGCGTCTAAGTTCAAAGAGGACAAAGGAAAAGTTAAACGATCAGGCAGGCTTGTCCAGAATTTGCCCAACACTTTCTTTTGTTCTCCCACACTGAGCCGCAGGAAAGATAGACGTGTGTGTGATCATCTTGTGGGTAAATGCCAGAGATCAGGCAGCATACAGAAGGCAGAACAGTAGTTTTCTAGGCCTTTACCTGTGTAATGCAAAACTTGTACGCTGATTAGACTAAACACCCTTTATGAATATGGCCCATAGTGTTTGCCAGATTTTAGCTCTATTGCACTTTAACTATGAAACTGGAACATCTCCAAATATTTGTCAAGGGATTATCTATGATGAGAATACGCATCTTGCCCTGACAAGTGTTCCTATCACTCCTACTCTCGCTCAATCAACCCTTGCCTGATACTACCCACATTTCCACTCTCACTGCCACCCGGAAGATGAGTGGCCAATCAGAGCTCTCGCTGAGATATTACCACGACAATAGCTCACCCCAGGTGAGCTAAAAAAAATGCGAAGGTGGTGCTAAAATGTAGTCTGAACGCGAGGGGATGATCATGTATATATCAAAAATAGGGTAAAGGTAGACAAATAGAATTACTTTGAATGATATATTTAGCTAAATAAATGCTCTTCTACACATAAGCATATGTAAAATATTTTTAACGGGTCAGTTGTTTTGTGCGGACAAACTTCCTTGTTCTTTGTGGGTCAAGAAGTCACGATTGTCAAATTTTGCATGCAGGCTTTTCTTCAAGTTGGCGTTTGAGGCATAGACCTAAATATCAGCTCCACACTCACACACACGTCGGGATATAAACCAGGCCGCCTTCTTTTAACCGTTGCGTGTTGTCTCGTGCTATGGGTTACTATCTGTCTATTACTTTCCTCGGGATCATTTCTCTGCACCGGCTAATTGGTAGGTTCATGTGATTTGGGTTCTTATCAGCTTCAAGACTTTGCTCTGTTAGCCTGGTTAAAACCATTAGATTTTCAGTACAAGCAAAAGGGCGGCAGGTTAATATGCTTCTGCTAATTGGTTATTTTATGCTCATGACCAGCAGGTTTCAACCTCAGTGAATTCTTCACGATGGAAAATGAATATTGTCAACAGATGGTGTCAGCGCCAGTATGGGATCTTCAGGAAATACCAGGAACGACCTCTACGCAATGTGGGGGGGGGGCAGAAGGGGTGAAACCCGGATTTAATTATATCAGGTGTGACCATGAATGTTAATACAATGTACTTTCTAATAATCGGTACATTGACTTCTTCACAAATCATCCATTTTTAAGATGGCAAAGACATTCTGGTTGTCTATTTCGCGAGTGCGGGTAATACAGGGAATGTGGTCAAAGCTCGCGTGAATGGAACGATATACACAACCGACAGAACCATCTGCTGGGACCAGACGTGGGGGATGGAGGAAGCTAATGTTACCTGTCGCCAGATGGGATTTTCGTAAGATCATTTCACGAGAATTTTACGTGCACAGCGGTTGGCAAAGAAAATAAAACGGGGTTCTTCGACTAGGATCGCTGATTAATATACGCGCATGTGTTTCACTAGTTGAGGTCCAAGAGGAAGCATATCCATAAATCCAATTTCGTATCAGGCGATGACACATTCGTACAGATGGGTGACCTTGGATCAAACCACACGACTATCAAAAAGAAGACATACAGATTACTACCCTCCATTGGTTCTTGCTGGGCTGTACATATTGGGTCGTATTCATAAAGCGGTTCTATCGTTAGAACCGTCTTAGGCCGGTTCCAAGTGTAGTGGTGAAGCACACTTGGAACCGGCCTAAGACAGTTCTAACGGTAGAACCGCTTTATGAATACGACCCATAGTTTCTTTGCTGTTCCAGACGTGCCAACGATAACCCAACCCTGAGGGAAAATTACCTTCAGCAGTCGATCATATTCAATGTAAATTGCACGGGGAGCGAATCAAATATCGCCGACTGCAAGTACGATGTGTTGCCCTCAGGAACTTGTCCTGGAAAGAAAGCAGTCGTAGTCAGCTGCGTCCCTAATCCAGGTGAGAGAGTTTGGTATCCAAATACATCTACAGTCTGGTTACCGGTCGTTGAATCTACTGACAGACGCATCAATCATCACATCAGTCGACCCGCAAAGGTATGAACAGCGCCACGACGTGTCAGCCACGGTATTTGGCGGTACTAACTGCTAAATCACTGAACGAAAGCGAGGCAGTGACGTAGGCGTAGCAGAGGCTATAAAACAATCACTAATTACGCACGATTAGTCAGACGTTTGAAGGTGGCGTGATGTCTACATGTTGATGGTTGTTTCTCTACGAAAGTTGCCGAAAATTTCATCGAAATCGGTTCAGTTTTGGCCGAGTTATCGATCGAAAGGTAACCGTGTGTTTTCGAAAACAGGCGTTCTTCAAAGTGCGTACACTTTCTTGGAATAGTATTTTGAAACTTCTGCTTAGGTCATTCGGGTTGTTATAACATAGAAGAATCCACATGCGAAGCGTGGTTTTATGCACGCATGTCTGAGGGGTTGAAAATCACCCCGAAACACAACCACATTTTCAAGAAATCTCCTTCGCTTTATCCATTGTCTAACCTGGTTCCATGGGCTCCGACGGTGGTGCTGACTGCTAGAATCGTCAATCAGCGCCACGTCGACGTCCAAGGAACCAGGTTATGGCTGCGAGAATCGTTACCTACTGCTGTTCAAACTGCGTACAAAAACTTGGAATACCATGCCGAAGTATGAAATTAACACAGATTGGAGATTGATAGTTTCTTCGTCTGTTCAGTTTTGCTGGTTTTATGCAGGCTAATATTTATGGAGTTATGGCGATGTTTTTAACAACGCTCTACTCGAAATGACCTCCAATTCTGTGCGTAGGACGAAATTTCTTAAATGATTTATCTTCACTCGTTTGCTTTATGCCAAAATAAATTACACTAATGGAAAGCTCAATGTCTTAGCTAAATACTGATGTGTGGTTTATGTGGTTGAATTTGAATGGTCTTCTCGATAAACGCAATTTTGTGCGAGGTGTCCGATTTCTCGAATGAGGTACTCGAGAAGCCTCGTCGAGTGCCCCGATCGCCTATTATTTTCCCGCGCGCAAAATAAATCTGCCGTAGAAAAAGACCATTGCGGGTCGACTGACATGGGAGAGAAATATCTTCCACAATGGTAATACACTTTTTTAGCTCACCTGGTGAGCTCTGGGATCCTTCGTCGTCGTCGTCGTCCGTTAGCAGGACACGTTTCGTACCCGCTGTGACTATTGACCAGGGCCGACCGCACAGAAAGTCCGATAGTACTTTCGGTGCCTATCGGCGGTTTAGTTAATGGGGAAATGCGTTATAACTAACTGCCGATAGGCGACGGTAGCACTATCGGACTTTCTGTGCGGTCGGCCCTGAAACTTTGTACATGTATTCCCCAAGGCCAGATGACAAATGACACCTAGGTTCGGTTCTTGGCTTGGCCACTAGGGTGCCAAAACCCAAAACACAAAAAGTGCACTAACTCCTGAACTACTAACTGGATCATCTCCCAACTTTTATCATATGTACATCTAATAAGGATACATGATATATCTAACGGGTTTTTATTTGAGCTACTTTTGAAGGTCACAAAGGTCAACGTTCAAAATTTTGCCATCTGGTGGCAGCTTTCGTGGCTAATTGACCTCGAGTCACATTGTGTTGTCATGTATATTGGAACCCTCTATGTGTTCAGCAATTTTTGGAACGATCCTATCTCAAACATGGCCGTCAAAAGCCATCTTTGAAAACGGCTCTTGGCCATATCTCATAAATTACAGCAGCTTGGTGAGTAAAATGACCATTTCATTTGTTTCATGGATCGAGCAATAGGCCTACTTTTAATGACAATGTCGAGTAAGATTTTCAGACTGTCATTGATTCAGTGATCTAAAATCACGATTCGTGCTCAAGGCGTTATTGTAATTTAAATTGTGCCAAGCCTCTGTCCCCAGTGTGGTAAATATATGGATGTACATTTGCACTCATTCGTGGTACTGGAGTACCTCTCAATGTGCATAGGCCTACATACAAAATGTTGGATTAGTTTTATTGCACTTGGCGATTATGTGGATAACAACGGTCAAAATGTTAAAAATTCTGAGATGTACAGTACGAAAGCAATGATGAATGTAATACATGTAATCGTTCTGATCAACAGCGTTCAACGGCCTCTTTGACGTACGTCTGAAAGGACCAAGTGCTCACAGAGGCACTATTGAAATAATCGCCGTAGATAACAATGGGGTGGCAGCATGGTATCCAGCCTGCTTTGGTCTGTGGACAAATCAAGATTCAGAAGTCGTTTGTCGACAGCTTGGCTACAGGTATGTTGGATAAATGAAGGTTGGCGCTCTCTTTACGTACACCACAGGCAAGATATGCACATGGTTGCCCCAAAAACCGCACAAGCAAGCTTTCACTACCCAGAGCCAAAACTGCTGATAGCAATGAATGGAGAATCTTTCCAGACAAGAGAAAACACCAAAATATCCCAGTTCGGTCCAGCGGCTTAGAGCACCAGACCATATTTTGTAAAGCAAATTCGAAGCCCTAATCATGCAGAATTAGCAGTTCGCGTGAAATGTTGACAAAACAACCTCTGACATTGCTTCATAAAACTCTGAAGCTATAACTACTGGACCGAATCGAAGTACGTATTAAGGGTGTTTTTTTTCGACAAAAACACCTTGCAAAAACATTCGGTGCTTCGTACTTCCAGTGGTGTCACCGTAACGAGAGCATATAACGCAACAGGCATGGCAGGTACAAGCCTACCATTTGGATACAGTGGACACGGTGGAAGATATGACTGTGCTGGGACAGAACCGACCCTCAAGAACTGTGGTGTGATTGGTAGAATTTGCCCACAGCCAAAAATCTTCGCTGAAATCGAATGCATCCTGGATAGCGGTAAATTACGCTTTGCATTTGTGCAGAATTATTTCGATCAAAGTGGTTTTTAAAACCACCTTTCTAATTAAAATAATTGAATTTAAAGCCTCACAGTATTGAATTTTACGATATTTTCAAAGTGTTATGAGAGTGTAGGTGGAGGTCCCATAGCCTGCCGAAGGTCCCCAAAATGCTTGCCTGACACGTACTTCAAAGAATCAAGACCTAGTTTTCAGCACACATTGAAAAAACTGCAGGCAGAGCTCTAATGCATTCAGATAGAGCATACATGTAGTACATTTTACACTACACTAACGTCGGAGGACGTAAGCACTTTCTGAATTCAATACAGTGTGGCTTTAAGATATCATACGAAAGCTCTCGATGAGAGGAACACGCTCCTACAAAAATTTTCAGTGAACACCTGCAAATAAAAAAGTAGCCAAAAACATGACTTTACAAAATTTCTTCTATCAAAGGCGGATTTCACGAGATTTTCTGGACTTCGACATCATCAAATAGACAAAATTTGCTATCAAATATGTTAGGCTCAGTCTCCCACATCGCAATCGTTTGGAGATATTCAAGAAAAACTGCTGTCCATTTACTTTTTTCCATGAGTGTACATTTTGTAATGGATTTGTGTAGTTCGTATTATTTTCGCTAGTTGGCTCCCTCTACGTCGACAGTCAAATTACCCATTAGAGATCACAAACCGTGGTCCCTTAAGGATCACAAACGTAAGCAATCCAACTGGATCCTGTTTGTGCCCCGACCACTTTTGCACGTCATTGTGTAGGCCTACATGTAAATATTCGCTGTGTTGGTCAAATAAATGTCATGTACTGAATGCAACAATGCTTGAGCCGTGATCGATGCATTTTCTAATAATGTAAGGTATAAATTTGGATGTAAGTGAAATTAAATCAAATGAAATTAAGCATTGTCTTCACCCCATTAGCACAATGGGCCATATGAATAAAAAAACTAGCATTTGCTTTAACTACCGATTTTTAAGCATTTACTTGTACCCGTTTGAATAAAACTGTAGGAAATGCTAGGAAAATTTAGTTTTCCTTCATATAAAGCAAATGCTTTTTAGCATCTTGTGTTTGCATCGAAATTAAGTAAATCCTTGTGTCCGTATGAATAAAGTTGAGCATATGCTTTTTACTAGGTAGGGAATCCTTCGAATTTTCAAGGTTGCCCCAGACGTGGATTGGAAATTTAAGCAAATGGTCTTTATCAACGACAACAGCATCTGGTCCCCACTTCTTCGATTGATTGGTCAATTTCCTGTTCTTAGCACATCTGCCTTACCTTATACCTTATTTTTTTCCGAGTTTATCACAGGGAATTTTAAATTCGGTGGAAAAATCTAACTCCACGAAAAAACTTTAATTTCTCCGCCCTAAAATTCTGGGGAAATAAATTTATGTTGCAGAAAAAATGTTTTGCAAAAAAAAATTATTTCCGCGGACATCTTTCAGCCAGCAGTCGATCAAAATGTGAGAATCCCAGCTCGTGCACACGATACGCAAAAAGGGTCCTCAGCGCAGTCAAAACATAACCCGATTGACCCCACCGAACAATGCCAAAACCACACAATGAAATAGACCACCATCAGTTCACGGTGCAGACCATTCATAGGAAAAACGACATCGGGATATGACCTTCAAGTACTTCCTTGAAACTTCCCAGCAAAACATTGGCAGTAAAATGTCCACTTTATTCATACGAAAACAAGCACAATCTTTTCCTTTCAGCAAATGCTGCTCCTACTTGAAGTATTTTCTTGCAAGCAAATGCTAATTTTTATTCATATGACCCAATGATAAGATACGTACCTCATGCCGCAAAACGTCTGAAAACTTCACCGTGTTCCGGTGAAAATACCATATTTGCTGTTAATCATCTATCGTGATAAGGACGAGAAACTGACGTCGTTAACACAACAAGTCATACACCACTCTTGACTTGATGCAACATTGTCATTTCAAATATCAAGTGAGGTTGGCTTTATGAATCCCTGGCATTTTCACTCTCGACTCAAGTGAGAAAGATGACCTCATGGTACGGTGTTCATGACATGCAATCCATCGCCCCCCCCCCCCCCCCCCCCNNNCCCCCCGATCCTTGGGGGAAAAGATGCCACTGATGATTCGACACCTTCACTGGGAACTTCCGCTAGGAGGAATTGCATGTCATGAACACCGTACCATGAGGTCATCTTTCTTTTCAGCAACACAGCAACCCTTCAAGATTCGGCTTATAAATGGACATAATGAATGGTCGGGGACGGTACAGATCTTCAAGTACGGTCATTGGGGAGTTATCTGTGGCGTCCATTTTGCGAAACGAGCAGCTCGAGTTGTTTGCCAACAGCTTGGGTTCACGTAAGCATTCGCTATTCGTCCGATTGAACAATAGCCGTGGTTACACTACATAGAAATCCCCGGGTTTTTTGACACCCGGGTCTAGCCCGGCTCTGAAAAATCGCTCCTGAGGCCCGGTGCACGTCAACACTACTCCAATTTTGTGACGGGGACCTAAATTAAGCCCTCCAAAAACCGTTCGAGCTGGGAGGGGATTATTATGGTTCCCGATCAGTCAGATCGGGAACCATATTGTTTTTGGTCATGGTGTCTGTCTGTGTGTGTGTGTGTGTGTGTGTGTGTCTGTCTGTTTGTCTGTGTGTCCGGTCTGTCACACCTTCATATCTCATCTCCTTGAACAGCTACAGCCTTGGAAACAAATCTTACCCCTAGGTTTGTGAACCTGGGCAATCCAATGAGCCAATAATTTTCCATCTCAGATGCCTCCATCATGATGTAATCAACATATCAGACTTGATATTTTGTCTGTCACGCTTTTATCTGATGGCACAACTCGGCTCCTTCAACACCTACAGCAATGGAAATAAGTTCTACCCTTAGGTTTTCGTACCTTAGGAATTGAATGGGCTGGTTACTTTTGATGTGAGATGTTGGGGTCATGGTGATATCGATATCACGAATTTGATATTTTCAGATAACTTGCCATACTGTCAACTGAGCAACATGAAACAAGTCTTAGTTCATGCCTACTTATCCAAGGACTGGACTATGTTGAAATTCTCAGCCTCAAGTGTCCGGGTGTTCGAAATATCATGAGATTTTGATATATCAAACTTGATAATTTGAAATATCTCTGCCTGTGGTAAAGGTAGAGGCATGATATCACCCATACTTAGGTTATTGAGGATGCCCATTTCGATTATGCAATGACCTTGATCATCAGAGGTCAAGGTCAGAGGTCAAGGTCGAGCTTGAAAATTTGAAATATCTCTGCCTGTGGTAGCGATAGAGACATGATATCACCCACACTTTAGGTTATTGAGGATGCACATTTCGATTACGCAATGACCTTGATTGTCAGAGGTCAAGGTCAAGGTCAAACATGAAAATTAGTAATTTCTCTGCCTGTGGTAGTGATAGAGACATGATATCCCCCATACTTAGGTTATTGAGGATGCCCATTCCGATTATGCAATGACCTTGATGATCAGAGGTCAAGGTCAAGGTCCTGTCATGCCTGTAAGGTCCTCTTACACCAGCAGGAACCATCAGACATTTACAATGTCATCTTGTTACACCGCGTTTTTAACAGGTGTGGACAGAAAAAACCCGGGTTCGACACGGGTTTTTTTATGTAGTGTAAGGGCTAATTTCATCACCAATTATAGCTCTTCCAAATTCCTTCCAGTCCTGACAGTAGGCCTATTTAAAACTATTGTGTTGAGCTTCGAATCAATGCATTGATACGAAGCTCAACACAATAGTTTTGCATAAATGATCTTATGTATCGTATTATGTCCTAATCAAACATAATTAGCCTAATGATAATGATGTTTATGTTTTCAGTGATGTAAGTGAGGTTAAACGAGTAGCAGAGTTTAGTCAAGGTCCTGGAATCACGTTCTGTGTGAACCCTATGTGTTATAACGCCTGGAGCATTGATGATTGCGAAATAAAATGGGGGAGACGTCCATGTCAGACGGCAAGGACGGCAGGTGTTGTGTGCAGTTCTACGAAATGTAAGTACATGTTCATGTAAAGCAAACAAGTGTACGATTCGTGTTCCACCTGGAGTAACAGAAAACATATGACAAGCATTTCTAGGGCTGACGAATTATTGTGCAAAACCACTTTTATGATGCACATGAAAGTACAAAGTTTAAAAAAGTCAGGCGAAATTAAGTTATTTTCAGGCCTGGATTTGATGTTGAAGCAATCAGTGTACAAAATCTTACTTCAACACCACAGTTCCAGCCTACTCATTTTACTGGACAACAAACATCGTCAAGGCTGCTCGAGATAAAGGAAGATTCTTTCTACACAGTCCAGGTTTTCCGAACCTCTTCTACTACGAGGCTTCAACTCATATTGCGTGTACCCTGACATCAGACAAGGTGACCAGTTACTCTTTCTATGTCCACTATAAGATGTTTAAAGAAAACCACCAGGAGACGCTGTCTTTTCAATCCAGTGACATTCAGACAAAGCAGGGATACATCAATAACCTGATCCTGTATGGAGACTCAGCAAACAGCAGCAGCCCGTTTACAACTGAAGCACGGATGGTGATGATCGTGTTCAAGGCAAACGGCGTCAAGGGAAGTGGGATGTTCAGGATAGAATCACGAGGTGGGACTTGTTATTAAAGGACCACGGTATTGCCACTTTTTCTCGACAGCCGGTGCCACCGCACCACTCTCCAACCAAGGGACTATCTACGTTGTCGGCGAATTGAAACGATTAACTGCGTACATTTTGTAATACATTTTTGTAGTTCGTCTTACTGCCGCTAGGTGGCTCCCTCTACGTCGGCAGTCAAATAACGCGTTTGAGATCCAATACCGTGCTCCTTTGCCTGTGCGTGCCATCGAAGATTCAGTAACAAATCATTGACACGCTATTCTAATGAGTCAGTTTTGAGAGACATCTCTTGATATGCATTGGGTTGCTTTCGATCCTGACTTTGTTGTTACAGAATCTGCCCAGTCTTGATTTCATGTGTCGTTGGTCGTCACAATTTCAGTAAAGGTTGCTGATGTGAAATTGACCTGCTCAAGCGTTCTCGCAGCAACTACACCTGCACCACCTACGACAATTTCTCCTAGCACGAGAATCATTCCAACCGCAGCAAGTACGACCGCTGAAGGAAAGTCATCCACAGAAGGTACACCCTTAGTCAAAAGTAAATAGACAGTGACTTAATCCAATATTTCTTTTAATATTAATGAAACACGTTTTTTTTTATACTCACTCATAACAACTGCTTCGGCACCTCTTTCCACCGAAATGACCTTGGTGAAAGTTTGAACTTTGATCAAAAATGAGGTTTTTTCATTATCGCCTTCGCAAAATCGAGAACCAGAGCATTTTACGGCTCTACTGTTTCCAGACACGTATGATATTTTGAAACAAGAATTGAAGCTTCTGCAACCGATTTATTGGTGTTTCCAGTTTTAGTGTTTTCCAGTTGCCAGTATGACACCACATTTATAACCAACCAGTTGTGACGTGGCAAGTTCAGGACCACGAATAATAATCGCTATTCATACTTGGCCAATAATTTGGCCGAGCCTTTGGAATTTCAACAAAGCATGGCGCACACGGGCGACTACAGATGCGACTACTACGTCGCATGCGATAATTACCTTTGAGGTCGATCAGTGATGTCATCCGCGACATCACTGATCTTCCAAGGAAGCATTTGTTGCAAACGAGTCAACAAAAACTAAAAAAAACTAAAAATATGTTCAGTCGCTGCTGTGGTCGCAAGGCATTTAAATCGTCAACTGCTAGCTTTCTTCGATGTTAGAAAATGTAGCATTTGCATTTTCAAAGAACATTCATTTGGTTTTGGCATGGACTTTATTAAATGAAATACTGTTTCATCTCTACCGCATAATACATGTACAATACAATTTTCCATGATGTCGGTAACGATATTATGCCTATTTATGTGATTGCTCTTTTAATAAACGTACATGTAGACATTCCAAAAATTGGCTGCTTTTTTTCAGGATCTGTGTTCGACACGATATATTCCCAGTGTAAAATTTTGAAAGGGAACGGGTAGTTATCGCGGTAGTCGCATTTTTGACAGATAATGTTCCTTTCAGGTGTAATTGGTGGCATCATCGGTGCAGCAGTTGTCCTGATTCTTGTGGTTATTGTAGCCATTGTACTATGGTAAGAGAACACCAGAGAATATTTCATACCTCATACTATATCCTTGCCTTCTTTTCATGCCACCACTTGTTCACTATGGGCCTTATTCAAAAACGGTGATCATAAACACCCGTTTTGAATACGGCCCTATAATTCTTTCGAAGCCTGGAACATATTTAACAAAAAGAAGAAAGCCTGGCATTTGGTGTAAACACAATCTTCTTTTTCGCAGGAGGCTTGGTATATTGCGATTCAATAAGCCGAAGAATTTACCATCTGGGCCCCAAGCAGATAACCGAGGTACATGTATAAGACACACATCAACACCTCAAGGTACTGCCAATGACTTCAGTGGCATCGGTCAGGAATACGTCAATGATGCGTTTGAAGATGATACTCCATCAGTAAGCGCGCTGAACCAAAATGATCATACATATATCAATTACCATCCCTACGAAAATTTCGGACTGGCTGGGCAAGGGATTGGCACACAAGTGGTCGATGACAGCGGGCGTGTGCCGGAGATTGCATATGCAGAAATTATAGTCCAAAAGAAGGCAAGTGATCGTCTGTTCGCCACTACAAGTATGGAAGGGCCGCCAGGAGCGTTCCTGCGAGAAAATGAAACAGAACAACAACTGTCTCCATATGAAAATACGGAGAATCTAAATTTGGGTGCTGCTCCCCGTGGTTTTGCGTCTGGTCAGCCAGGAGATGAGCTGGAAAACGCATACGATGACACCCAAGTTGACGGTCGAAATGCCCAGTACGCGCACCTAATGCCTGTGGAGCCGTCGGAATATCAGGATTTACGGGTGTAGCGTCCATTCCCAACAGCTGATAAGGCGGCCGGTAGTTGACCCATACCCATCAAACTAAACCTACAAAACAATGCATCATTAACACGTTGACTGCCGGCTACTATTATACTCGTAGTTGCTGATATCCTCCTCATTGCCAGCTACGAGTATACTAGGGCTAAAGCATTTTCTGTTAATGTTGATAAGCTTCTGTTAATGTTGATAAGAGTCTTCCAATGGTCATACTGGCAGTGGGGATTGACCAGATGTATGGGAACACGCTAGAGCGCGCACAGCTATGACTCGTAGTTGGCAATATGAATTAAACTTGAAATAGGCCTGGGGTCATGGCGGATGGAATGGCGGATGAAAATGATATTTTGGCCATGGCAGCGAACGTGTTTTACAGAACTTATTATTTTCCTGGGCGACACTGGAGGCCGAGGGGAGACTGGGTTGGTGCCACACACTTCGGTAGGCCTTTATGGTGACACATTTATACACATTTATACCTCTTCATCCACTCACACAAACCCCTGCTGAAATAGAACATCCAGTGAATCAGGTGCGGCTGTTCCATACTCCAGTTGCACTCCCTCAATTGTCGTGGTTTTGGTACTTTCGAGGTTTGCAGTTTTTTTATCTACAAATCACTTATGTCTTTTCAAAATTGACTAAATATTATCCCAGTGGTTCTTCGTCTATATAAATAATATTCTTATTATTTTTGATTGTTTATATAAGTCATAATTATTTAGCATTCACACCCTAGAAATGCTGCACTCTGATTGGGCAATGGATTTCTGACCGCCTCATGCTTGGCTGGGAGGCCCAATTTCAGTGTGGCTTTGTGTGCGAGTGTATGAAGAGGAACAAGACCAAAGCCCTGGTGTGGGAGGATGGCTCAGCAGGAACGGTTTATTCAACTAACGGCAGCACTTAAAGCCCTCTGTATTTTATATTCTTTTCAGTGTGTTAGGATAATGCAGGTAGAGGTCTCATAAGTCTCGTGAATGTCCCCAAAACGCTGCCTGATGTAGGCCTACTTCAAACAAACCAGGCGTAGTTTTCAGCACAGACTAAAAAAACTGCAGGCAGAGCTCTAATGTATTCAGATACAGGTAGAGCGTAGTACATTTTACACTNATACATGAACAGTACATTGATAGAGATGACGATACATTGATCAGGCTACATTGATAGAGATCGGATACATTGATTGATTAACTACGACGATGAATCCCACAGAACTTGATCTCGTGCCAATAACTCATCTCATGGTTGACCTTGACCTTGATATCTGATCATCAAGGTCATTGCATAATCGAAATGGGCATCCTCAATAACATAAGTATGGGTGATGTTATGTCTCTATCTCTATCACGGGCATAGATATGTCAAATTCTCAAGTTTGACCTTGACCTTGACCTTTGATCGTCAAGGTCATTGCATAATCGAAGTGGGCATCCTCAGTA